>JAUMHH010152027.1:0-19022 GCA_032359455.1 Chlamys rubida | reverse complement strand
ATACCCAACTGTATTACAAGATCCTTTCTATACCTGGTGTATAAAGTAAGGTAGGATACCCAACTGTATTACAAGATGCTTTCTATACCTGGTGTATAAAGTAAGGTAGGATACCCAACTGTATTACAAGATCCTTTCTATACCTGGTGTATAAAGTAAGGTAGGATACCCAACTGTATTACAAGATCCTTTCTATACCAGGTGTATAAAGTAAGGTAGGATACCCAACTGTATTACAAGATCCTTTCTATACCTGGTGTATAAAGTAAGGTAGGCTACCCAACTGTATTACAAGATCCTTTCTATACCTGGTGTATAAAGTAAGGTAGGATACCCAACTGTATTACAAGATCCTTTCTATACCAGGTGTATAAAGTAAGGTAGGATACCCAACTGTATTACAAGATCCTTTCTATACCTGGTGTATAAAGTAAGGTAGGCTACCCAACTGTATTACAAGATCCTTTCTATACCTGGTGTATAAAGTAAGGTAGCACTGACTGGATCTGTTTAATTTGTGATGATGGATTAGGACATTATCACACGTTTCCTCGCTGTGTTCTCACAACCCATCGGTTACCTGATTTTTACAGGTGTCCTCCAACTACATTGATTTTTGGTCCTGTTGAGCTGCAGGGCAAGACATTCCTTGTGTTGTATGAAATATTGATGACGGGAGTAAATTGTTATGTTTGTAATTTGCATGATGGCTTTCATATTTGTTACCTGTGTTGATGCAAGTCAATTACAATCTGCTGATCCTGTAAGTCTCTTGGGAGCCACTGTACAATCAGCAGTATTAATGGCTGGGCAAGCTTCTGTATCTTTAATTGATTTGTACTCTGTTCACCCATATATTGCGTTAGTATTACCCATCTCAAAGAGGTGTTGAGTCCATGTCAGTTTTATAGGGTGTGAGCGACAGGTAAAACTGTTTACTGAAACACACTGTAAGTGCAATCGACAGGTAAATAAATTCAGAATTTAAAAAAATCTTTATCCATGACCTATATTGTGTGAAATAGATTTAGGAATGATATCATGATTTCTAGTGCATGTATGATTGACATGCACTGTTATTTAATCAAGTGCATCTCTACTGTATAGCTCCATAGCTGTTAATATTCCCCACAACACAGTAAATGGAAATATATAGGAAACTGACTATGTTCCCCTCAACTACAAGATGATTCCATGGAGACTTTGTACACATTACGCATGAATCATGTACTTATGCTATTTTTTAAGAGAGTTATCTCTTTATAAAAAATGTGTTACTTCATTAACTCGTAAACTGTATGGCCAATTTAAATAAAACTTAGTTCACATGACCAGTGTATCATGTAGTGATATACTGGTCATGTGAAAAAGCTGTTGTGTCAACTTTTGTCAAATTTCGTCCCATAATTAAAAAACAAAGAACAAAAAAAACAACTTGTCCAGAGAACTTAAACCAAATTCAATAAAACTTTGTATATGACCTTATATTAATGGTGTCTCACGTTGATGTGGACCTAGTCACTTCAAATTTTATTTAGCTTATGTATACCTGTATTGTGATATGACATACCTGCCTAACCAATAGAGTTAGTAGGGGGCAGGGATTGGGGACGTTCTTGAGTGAGGGTGTCTGTCCATTTGTTTGTCTATCTGTCACCTTACATCTACATTGATTTCAATGACCTTTTTATCAATATGCAGTGCCTTAAGACAGTTATCTTTGCAATTAATTTTCATTGTGAATATTATTAGCCTATTATTCATTGTGAATGATATTAATGTATCATCACTACCAATGGCAGTCATACGGAGTTGTGGGGTACTAGTAAACCTGTGGCCTATAGTTGTATTTGACCTTATGTAGATGGACAGAGATGAATCAATCGGTCTGTGATAAAAGGAATATAGTCAATTTATTCATAATAGGAAGACATGGTAGGCTTATTTTTGTCTCTAGAGTCAAACTCTAGTACAAATATTAGCTATGAATAAATTTGTTTCATAGTATAGTTCAAAACAATTAATTGTTTTAACATGATTGAAATTTGCAAAAATGCCATGAAATTCTTTTTCCTTTTCTGATGTATTTTAGAGTAATGTTGTATAATAACAATGATATTTTCTAACCCAGGCTGTACAGAGAGGACCTTCCACACCTCAGCAACCTCCCAGTGCAGAACCTCGCCAGTTACGACCACAGCTCCCAAAGGAGCCAGAGGTCATGACAGTGACCTTCAACAAGGTCAATGGAAGCATGGGGCTTAGCATTGTTGCTGCTAAGGTAAGATTTCATACACATCCTGTTTTGTGTGGGTCCATTTGCTGGAAGAACATCAGGTTTGAAAACTTTAAGTTGAGTGCAAGGTAAGTGTGCATCTAAAGTTTAACAATTGCATTTTGTTGCCAAATGAATGAAGATACAGATGAAATTTGTGCCAAGAATTCTGTTTCTGAAGTCAATAGCACAATAACCTGGGGACTCGTTCGAGTTATCTTCAAAGGATTGGATCCTGAAGTGCTTGGTCAGTTCCACTGAGATTTATCACAATAGGGCATAGTGGTGAAGACGCTATACTAAAAGTACACACGGTAGAGCTGTACCAGTGTTAGGTGATAGTAAGACATGAGGCCGTGATTACCAGCTAATACAGTCTAATGTCATATCAGAAGTAGCTTCTGCTACAGGTGACTGACAGCATGCAGACTTATCTCCCCCTAGATGATAACAATGACTTTATGAACTAGTTCTTCTAACCTGTCGGTTCCAAATATTTTGTAAATATATCTTATAACTTAATTAGACTTTTGTTCTTTTGCATTGCTTTTGATAAAAATTCAAGAGAATCAACACAAGGATATAAGTGATATATATGTGAGCAGAATCTCACTTTGTTTAGCTGGGTGTTGTAGCTGTTCCAGGTCATTAGTGGCATGTAGAGTTATCTGCCCCTGATAAGTTTACAGTTTGACTGAAAGGCACCAGGTGTGCTCATTACAAACCTCTTATGTCCAGATTGTTACTGGTCTAGATTTCCTTTTTTTTAATCATAATCTCTACTGTTGTCATGGTTACAATCAGTGTGTGTGACCTCAGATTGTTGTGTGAGGTCAAGTGTGAGGTCACACTACTTGGGAGGGGCGTTCTATCATGATACAAGGATCAGAGACCCCTGTATAAAATGGTATGTTACTGTGTTTGGTATGTATTTCAGTATCAGACTTGGCAGTTCACCTTAAATAAGACCTGGCGTGATAGTCTGATATGAGTCCCCAGTGTATGGAGAGTGTAATGCTACCCATACAACTGTTATTCCACGGGTATTTACTCTGGGTAAATAAGGAAATCTCAGAACATGTCAATCAGAACCTGTGACACTTACAGAAAACTACTGACTGGTGTTAACATTTAAATGTAACACTTCCACTATATTGTGACAATTTCACAGACACTAATGTAAACATTAGTATAAAATTCTTTGCTCTGTTTGTACATTAGCTCACAGAAAAGTTCGGTACAACCCATCTGATTTCTGAATGTCTAAATGTTGTAAGATAAATTGCATTTAACATACAATAAATGAATCTCTGATGCATTTAACATGATAGCTAAATGTTGTATTCCACTTAAATTTTTAGCTTATTAAATAAATAAATCTTGTTTTTATTTCTTTCTGATTTTAGGTTTAGGACTAAAAATGTTTAATATTATCATCACTATTAGTCTAGAATACATTAAATCATTTGAAGTTTAATTCTAAAAGGTTCGATTAATCTGGTACATTTTTATATGTATTAAAAGGCAATACATGTATAATTACTGAAATTATAAATACTATTTTAGATTTTTTGATGGTTCATATAAAACCTATACCTGGCCATGGATATACACCAAGTAAAGTATTTAATTGATCATTTGTCTATATGAGAAAATTTTAATGAACTGTTTTAAATTAATCAGCCTCACATTTTATGTTTAGCTCATTCACCCCTAAAGTTTAATAATACACTATTCCTACCTTTGAATTGGAAGAGTTAAAATGTGTCTTCAGGGGTAAATGAGGAAATGGCTTGCCATTTACAGTAGTGGCCAGGAATAAAATTACTTAAAACACTCAACAACAAAAATAACAGAAACAAACAATTGTGTAGGCCCCTGTAGTATGATAAACTTTAAAAACATTCCTGAATGACCTTTGTCAGTCTTGATTTTCCTTAATTTAATTTCTTTAATTAGGGCGTATTTTAACATGTGACCTTTGACCTGAGCTGTACATTTCGTGTGCATGTGTAACAACTGAGAGAAGGATGTCTGGTCCAGGTCTGATTTATGATGACACAGATCTCAGGAGTTGTCACACCTGATGTTCGGTGTAATAACGGTGTAATAACGGAGGATTACAGCTGGTCTTGTACGTCCTTTACTTACCTAGTGTGTGGATGTATATCACCAAGCTTACCACAGAATTGTCAGTGTAGCAGGATTTAATAAGGAATGATTTGTTTGTATATAATGGAGGGAGATACTGAAGATCCAATGTTCAATCTGTATACAACCCTGAGGTGGTCTTCATAAAAGAGTATTCACGAGATATTCCTCGGTCAATTCTTCCATATGTAATGAGAGAGTAGAACTATTTTTATCGTGCAGTGGCAGAGATAAATAAATAACCTTTCCATACACTCAGTATACAGGAAACCATTAATTAAATGTGCACCAAACCTGGTGTGCACCGTTTTCAAAGAAACCCTTTGTGGCACGTTCTGACTATCTCTCCTCCGTCAGAAACAGTTAAGACGAGATGGTTAATTTGGACTATTTCAGTGCTCACTTAAGAAATTTGTATGATTTTGAGGCTTTCAAACTTCAAAAGATTACATTGTAATATTTTGGTTCAAATTCTTAATCCTCTCAAAACAAAGATCAAACTATTTTTCCAATTAACCGTTAAATTTGGTCATACTGAATATACATATGTCAAATTTTATGACAATGTAGTAAAGCTTTCATCAAACTAATTGTTAATATTTCCTTAAGCATTTAAACATACAAGGTAAATTACCTAATAAGACACATTCAAAGAAAGTGAGTCATACTTTCCTAATGACATTTGCAAGGTCAGATATGCACCGAGTGGGAGCAGACGCGAGGGAGCAGACGGTAATGTGATCGCTGCCACCAGTCCACTTCCTCTACCTGTGCAGTGTAGTAGTCGGAATAATCAAATTTAAAGATTAAATTTCTAGGTAAATTCACAATTATGCTAAATAAGTATATATAATTATGTTATATATATGTATAAACTGTGAATTAATTATTCAGTTAAAGGTAATCCTTTATTAATATAATTTATAGATAAAATTGATATTCACACCTTAAGAAAAAAAAAAAAATATGTATTGAATTATCTTGAATCTAGTTCAATTAAAATGTACACTTGTTTCAGTATAGCTATAAGTGGGTTTAATTGTCTGTCGTTAACTCTCCACCTCTACCCCTTTCATTGGCTATTGATATATGTACACGTTAAAATTTATGAGCAAGGTTTTAATGTTTTGTCTAAATTTTCAGCACTGAATCTAGCTTACAGTATTTTTCCTACAGTTTACTAGGGTCACAGTGAAATTGAGACCAGATATGTACTTATTTCCCTCCCAATGGTACCACAGTATTTGCACTTAGTATTGATTCTGACATAGATATATTAATTGTCAAATTGGAGTCTGGTGTTAAGAAATGATTATGAGAAATCTGATAATATTTATTATACATAACGGTAATTAAAGATATCCTTTACAGTGGCATTATAACGTGCTGTCCATCAAACATATTATATAGGAGGGGGTTTGTATAAGTAAAGTAATTCAGTAAATAGTCAGTGGCCAATTAGGAAGGACCTTAATTAGTGTTTCCCTATGACACTGGTGATTAGTGTGGTAAGTAAACGCTGGCTATGGAGACGAATGTTTGTAGTGAAAGTAAATTCAATATGAGGACGGTATAACAGCAGTCAAGTGTAGAAATGAATACCTATATATTCAGTGTAGAAATGAATACCTATATATTCAGTGTAGAAATGAATACCTATATATTCAGTGTAGAAATTAATACCTATATATTCAGTGTAGAAATTAATACCTATATATTCAGTGAAGATAAAAGATGTAAATATTTCATTAGTACATCAGAGTATGAAGTGTTGGGTGAGTTTGACGGGCCAGAAGTGTGGCGTACATCAGGTACTGTAAAACTGTCAGGACTCGTACTGTAGAGGGGTCAGGACTGTGAGGACTACAATCTTGTTGGGTGAGGTCGGTGAGGAAGGTTATAAGAGGTAAAAGAGAAAGTCCTACATATGTGTGTTATCAAAATACTTCAAGTTGTGAGGTAGTCACGCCTTATCTACCTGTATAGTTATCCGATATGGTGCGTAATCAATCTGATATTTACAGAAATGTGATTGGACAACTCTCTGTGTTATCAAACAAACCACATGTCCAGAAGTTGGCTCTTTATAACTGTACTGCAGCCAAAAACGGGCTGGTGTTTTTGATTTGTACAGAGATCGGGCCACCTGAACTAACCTGTGTACCGGTTATGGTTTATAGGTACTTACAACCTATTTGCATATCAATGCGGTTCTCTGTTGTGTGTTAGGAGAGAAGTGGGCTTTAATGTTGAATTGAGGCTCCAGGCTATTTCTATCAGTACAGTGTATATACCGTCTTACTCCTGTCAGACATGGGACTGGATCACATGCGGGGCACTAACAATACCGGTAATTAGAAATTAGGGTAACTTGTGCCCGAGTTTAGTGATGGTCTGGAGTGAGTTTTACATGTAATTCACTTGTGGAGAGTTACCTGTGATTGACATCAGCACCAAGTGGAAAGGGACAGTGTTAAAAGGACTGTGACACACCTGTAGAACACACCTGTATACAGGTAATCCTGGTGTATTGTCACGGAATTTCAGGCTTCATTGCAAAAAACAATACAAGTTATGTATGCCTGATGTCGTCAGGAAATTCCTTTCATATTCTGGATTTTTAAAAAAAGGATGTGTTACACTAAATTTGTCAAAATTTGTGGGGATTTTTAAACTGTTCAAGTTCAGTGTTCAGTGAAGTGAAAAAGATTCGGAGGATTTATTATGTAAGGTAGTATGTCGTGTGTGAACATTTCAGTGATGGCCAGACCCCTGCGTTGATGTACGTGGGGTGTACGAGACTAGACAGTGTCAAGCAGACATCTCTCCGATCTGCTTGCATCACATTTCCTTGTCATTAATCAAAATAGTGTTTTCAGCTTATGAGGTTTTGTGATAGCACCTCTATCAGATAGTGTATTACATACCTTGTAGACTTGAAATACCTGTGTGTTTACTTATAATCTGTATTTACCTGTATTGTGTATTTACCTGTATTGTATACTGTTGAGATGATATAATGACCTCCCTAACTCTGTTCCTCCCTGAGGGATGGAGTTTATAATCAAACCTTTAATCCCTCACAGACCTCAATGGACTTGAAAAACTCAATGACAACCCATTCCATTGTTGAACTGGAGGGTGATGAGGTCACAACTATTTATGTCATCTTTACTACTTCATCTCAATCTCTGTGCAAATGTCAGACTCAAATTAAGATAATTTTATGTAATGAAATTCTATTTTCTGCTATATATGACCTAAAGGATCAAGCTTGCTGATGTAATATAGAGGGGATTTGTTAATAAGAACTCAGTTTAATATTATTCTTTGCCTAACTTCAAGTAGACAGTGTGTCATAGAGTTGGCATGTTGTAAGGGTTTGGGGAAGAATGTTTAAATGTCAGGTAACATGCCGGGTGTTAGCATTGCTTACTTTAAAAATAGAAATTGAAGTAGACATGAATTAAATACTTTTGTACTTGGAAAAACTTTTTAAAGCATTTTATTTATGTCTTAACAAGATCTTGACAACTAGTGCTAGTTTCTTCTAAGTTAAGATTCGTTGGGTGTCATTATCAAACTGCAGTGCTCATTGGTTACTTAAGTCACAGAGGATTTCCGATGTAGAAAAAGGGGGTTGTGCAGGGAGTACTAAAAATGTCCGGCATGTCAATTGTGTTTGCTCATTTATTGATCACTAGGCAAACTTACGCTTCTGAAATTTACATTTGTACAAACAAATGAAACATTTACCTAGCTGTTTGGTAGATTGTATAGTTTAAGGTTGACATCTTATCAGCACCAAAAAGCACAAATGAAAAAGCAGTAGGTTCAATTTTGTGTGAGGTGTGTAAACGGTGTTCTCCACCGACGAGGCAAGTCCTGTGTATTTATCAATTTGTTATCAATCATGTATTATTGGTCATTGACAAGGCCCTGGTGCTGGGCCGCCCAGCTTTGTTACAGAAGTCACAGCTAATGTGTCTACAAACAGCTTCCCTTGACATTGGACACAAGGTTGGCTCGTTTGAAGTAACGAGTGGTTTTGTTATACACCCCAAATGTTGCCAAGTTTTGAGGAATATTTTCTATAAATGGAGAATTTCTCACCAGGTGATTTGTTACCTGTTAACGAATGAGACAATCTGACCTCATGGCAGGGTACCATGTTTGAAGTTTTTTGGTCTGTATTGTAGAATATAGACGGCCAGGTTTTGGTAGATCTAGGAGGTTTATTGTATACAGAAGTTGTCCTTACAGCCGGAGTTGACACCAGACTTACAAACCAGGGTTGGGTAGTGGATAAAGAGTCTCCGCCATTACATAAGTAAAACAGCTATTAAAGAGAAAGCTCCATGTTGTGAAGTAAGAGGGAATGTTGTAGTGGTTAAGTGGCTAGGTCTCTACTGCTGACCCGACATGTAGGCATCAGGTTTTAACATTTTATTGCATCAAAGTAACGCAGTGTTTTATGGGGTGCATGTCTTTCACACACCGATAATAGGAGGTGATGTGTACCAAGCATACCCATCAGTTAGGGGCAGGTGGGGTCAAGGTACCAGGGCCGAGGATATAAGGGGCCGAGTATATAAGGGGGCTGTTGTTTGTAGTAAAGATCTGTGGCATATCTGATACATACTCTATCATCTAAATCAAATTAAACGAAAACTTGAAACAGTAAAAAGTGTAGGTTTTAAAAAAGAAATCTTGCTTTGAAATGTTTTCGTATAAGGATATCGTATTTTCTAAGCTACCAAAGTATTCCTAGCAGAGATGTGAAGTTTGATAATTGACCTTTTGAATGGACGAGTCAACAGGAAATAGCGCTTTGTAATGACTAGGACAAGCATGGCACCCAAGGAATGTCCAAATCTTTCGACAAAACCAGACTTCATTGCTAGCGTGATCCCTGGCATAGAGAGCTTTAGCGAGGAGTTCATGATATAGTTACCTGATCCAAACCGCCTTAAACGGTCCACATAAATATCTATAAAAATTACAACACAATTAAGTTATAGACTTTAAGGATTGCCTCCACAAACAAACAGATATATTCCTAAGATGTTTCATTTTAATGAAAACACTTTTGTGTATCTCTTAACTCGGACTAAAATTCTTATCAGATTTAAATAATAGATGTCACATTCCTGGTATTCCTGAATGTGTCCATACATACTTGAGTAGGCTTAAACTTAGTTATGTCAAATTGTAAGAAATGTTTAAAATTTTCTATTTGGATTAATTAATATTATGTAATACCCTAATAGGTGTGACAGCTCACCTGTACTGTATACTTGGGTAGGTTTACATTCCATTCCTATCTACAGACAAATCTTTAGGTGCTAGTGTGGTAAGGGCCCTGGAGTTTTGATGTTGTTACCCAATCAGAATTTGTTTTCTTATTCAGTCAGGCTGCGTTCTGGTAGGCCTGAAAAGGTAACATTGAAATGCATTTGTAACTTTACTTCTGTCTTTCTTTATAATTTGTAATTCTGGTTAGGCTGTGTTTGTTGAGGCTAAAATAATACAATAGTGTTGTAAGTAATTTTTGTATTCTTTGGTTCGATATATCGGTGTCCTTTACCATACAATTGTTAATTACCGACTTATTTGTGTCTGTATTTGTCTTAGGTCTTGGTTTAAACCTCAAAGAAATGTCTACCAATCAACTTACATCAGTGTTTTGACAGTTAGACTCTAGGTAAGGGTCCTCACAATGGCAGCTGGCCAGTCCTTTTTGCAATTCGGATTTTCTCTGTGGAAGGAATTTAAATCAGATCTATGTGTCCAAAACAATGTCTGAAGACTAGTGCTGAGCTGAGCCCTATTGTTTACTGTTATTTATACACAATGTCACGCTATTTTGTCCAGAGGTGTGTAATAACCTGACACCTGTAGTAGGAACACACTGGTCACATGGCAGTCAATTAAAACTGTTATAAAAATAGTTGTATCGAAACTCTACCACTTGTTGTGTGCATACCAACATAGTATTTTCCATTGAATATAGTATTGTACTTTGGTCTGAGTCATTATGGTTCCTTCAAAAGGCATTAGGAAAAATTAGAAGTCTTAATGGGATTTCATTTACAAATCCCTGTGTTAAATATATATATATATTGTATCGTCTGTTTTGATTTTAAACATTTGCGCTGTCTTTGTTTTCTTTAGCAATTTTGCCGTAAAGCATTTTCAAACAAATACTACTGTAATAGGATTTCTGAACAAAGTAAAATTCTCTATGGAATTGCGAGATTAAAATTTGTGGTTAAGTAGTGTGTGATTGTGTGTGGCAAGAATTAAAATTTGACATGGGTTGTTAGTCTGAATCTGGTATTTTTAGAAAAAATTATATCAATTTGCATATTGAAGTTTAAGAAACTAATTTAAGTCATCATACAAATATGATATTTATTTGAAAATAACACAATATAAATCTACCTTTTCTAGTTATGAAAGGTTCTCTCAACTGAAACATGGCCCTTTAAACTCACCCAGCTGTAACTTTGTACAATAATTCTGAAATGATATTGATGTTTTACGATCGGAATGTTTTTATGAGTTGGAATGTCGGTTGTTTTGTAATAGGTGGTATGACAGAAGGTTTATTTATGTTGTATAATGGTGTGTACTACAGTCACACCTGTTATCATACCCTGACATCAGATTACACAGAGATAATGTTAACAAGTGTTAATACACTGATTACAGAGGGTAGTACTGATGAGAGGAGGAACTCCCTGATAACCAACGGGTACAGGTCATAAAGGACACCCCAATTATGTACAACAGTACAATTCAATAAAGCCTGGTTCACACCAGAAAGGTACAAGGTTTTACCGGATTATTACTGTGTAACTGTAGACAGGAGGCTGGACTTTGTCATCCTATTCCTACCCTCAATCATTTTGAATTTTAAAATATTTCCAAATTATTTTGTATAGGCTATATGTCTTCCCTTTTCTCTGGTATCATTCTTATTGAGTTGTCCATTTAACACAGGAGCTCGTTTAGTTGTAGATTTTTGCATGCTATTGAGTTTAAGTTTCAATATATTTGTATTATTTTGTACATACATCTTCAATACAGTGGATTTCCTGTTTGTCAGGTATGCTTTCGTACCTAGATCAATAAGGTAAATAGTTACGATATTTCCTGCTCGACAGGTGTATAATTAGCATGTTACCTGGTGTATACTGTACAGTGTAACCTAACACGTGTGTCATTAGCCAGGTAGATATCTGGTACTGACACTTCAGATGTACATAATCAAACCATTTTTGTCTGGTGATATAGAATGTTATGTTACTATGGCAATAGACCCCAGTCCACAGTAACATGTAACAGTCCTGTATATTTATCAACAGGAACATGTGATGTTTATGGCCCAGGTTTATTGGCCTGTTTTGTCAACAATATCTGGAATGTCGCTTGTCAGGTTTGTCCCATCAGCTCCTGCTTCAGGTACAGATTACAGGTACAAAACTCGGTGATCGGGATGGCATTTTATTGGTATATGTTGCCCCAATCTTTTGTTGTATGACAATTACCTCCAGTTCTCACCACTTTTCTGCTGGGCAATCCAACTGGTCTCTGTCAGATACCGATTAATTGAGTGAAAAATGGTTGAAAAATACCCATATTAACGTGATTTTCTTGTGTTTATGGTGTTTTGCTGAGTAACTAGGATCTAGATAATAGCTAGCTAGCCACTACTGAATGTCTTAGTAAGCAAGAATGATCTAAAGCTAATACGGATAATCAATATATCAGTCGATGTAACTTCATCTGCATTAAAAAGTTAATTTTGTCTAGTATGAGGTTGATGTTTTGAAAGAATTGTAAAATATCAGTAAAAGAAAATTTATTTAAATGTGAAAAAATGAAAGAAAACAACATTGACAAATGGTAGGAAAAGGAAAACTCAGAAATGACAAGTGAACACTTGTTTCATCATAAGTTTCACACAGAGTCGCTGTATTGGAAGTCATGAATGATATTAACGTAATAAAAGGGTAAATAAATATCACCAATTTTCACCTGTATAGTTTGTAGGTTGGCTACACACAGTCTGGGTAAGTCGAGCTAGTTAAGGGTTAGGATTAGTAAGTACACAGCAATGATTGGTCAATTACAGTCCTCTCATTCACCTGTTTCAACATCTTAGTAGGGGAGGATGTGAGAACATATTGTGGAGTGATAATCCCTCAATCGACCAATTATAGCTCCACTGACCCATTATACTTAGCTATTAACTAAACAACCAACCCGGAGATGAAGCACTCTCTTGGTCGTGTTCGACTCTTGAGGCTGATCAGTTCTGTAATCTCGGGTTGATTTCACACACCACAGGTGATTGGCTAACAAGGTTGGTCAATGATTTAATCTTGTTACGACCAACCAAAGGACTGTCCGTCCAAAAAGTTTAACCATGTTGTCAATGACCTTGCTATGTGGGCTTATTAAAAAGTGATTATGGCTAGACAGAGGTACCCTTTAATACTAGTGGTTACTTTTAATACTGAAAATGTGTATGTCCCTGAACAAATATGTAAAATCTAGTAAAACACAAGTTATTCAGAGCTTGCATGCGTCCTTGTTTACAGTGCTACAGGTGAAGTACGATGTTTATTTATCTCCCGATCGAGGAGATTTCCGGCCCTTTGTATATGGATTAGTAATACCCGTTATAGGCCAGGCATGGCACCACCTCTGTATAAAGTCAGCTTCCTGTCAAGTCACGGAATCGTCACGGTGATTGTCCTAGCTCGTTTTGATTGGTTACGTGAGGAAATCCATCTGATCGGGCCATTCAGCTCTGTACTGACTGGGTCAGAAACTGTCCTTGTAAATCTCTACACTCCTATACAATAGATCAGAAGTAGGCCAGCAAATTATATAGCTTTACACTTTTTTGACAAGTTATTGGATTTTTAAGAATGTTTACTTTTTTCCGGGGTTAATCAGGGGGAATAGTTGAGCAATGCTATCAAAAGTTAGGTTGCCCTGGAAATAAATTACATCAGTGGCTATGATCCTCAGCATTGCATGTTTCTATGAAAGAAATTGGCTTAAGTTTGAAATATAGGTATGAAACAAGTCATTATTTGATCAGTCAGGATAATTTCTTAATGATTGAATGTTGTTGCATGTTACTGCATCATTCTTATTAAACGTTATTTCTGACAAAAACATTGTCTCAGCAGATTGTTTATGAATGAAATTTTTGGTATTTGTTAAAATAAAAACAGAACGAAACCCTTGCGTTATAAACACGCCCTACGGTCAGACATACCACAGACGATTGAGTTGAAGAATTACAGTAGGAATGTTATTTGCCTCAAACTCCAGCTTTACATTGTGATGTTCCTTCTCTTATCACACATTGATCAACTCTCACAGCCAGGCTGAAAGCTGTATCATTGATGTGCATGACAGATATAAAGCATATGTTTAATTGTATTCTATTTGTAAGCTCTCCGATACCACCAACAGTAGCAAGACAACTCTCCGACTGGTGTATCCTAATGCAATTCTTTTTTTTCTTCACAAAACTACCTTACTCTCAATGCATTTTAATGCCTACTTAAGGATATATGCCGCCTTTCAGTGATATGAATCTCCTGCACATAAGAGTTCCACTCTACAAAACCTGAAACATTTCTTTTATAAATGTGACTTGAATCAATTGATGGCACTTTTGAAGAGTCGACAAGAATGCATACATTGTATAAATTTCGGAACATTGAGATAATGGCAGTGAAAATGTTTTATGGGAGATAAGTCACAGATATTTTGTGATTAGGTGGTATACATCCTTAAGTCACTTCAAACTGAGATATAATCATTGAACTGTTGAAGTTGTACATCCTTCATGTCCTCACTGACATGTCATCAGGTAACCTTGCTACTGTTGATGGCATTGAGACTGGCACTTTTAGGGGCATTGTCTGAAATATGGGAAACATATAGGAAGCAGAATGACATGGGAAACTTAAGGGAAATATATGGGAAGATATGTGTAAGGTGTAGATATTTATGTTTCATTCATTTGGCAATATAAATGTGTATTGTTATGTTAATGAGAAAAGTTGATTACAGACAACAAGATGTCCACTAGGTGTAAACCTCGGCTGTAATATCACAGGTAAGTTTTCACCTGTCTCTGGCCTGTAATATCACAGGTAAGTTTTCACCTGTCCCTGGCCTGTAATATCACAGGTAAGTTTTCACCTGTCTCTGGCCTGTAATATCACAGGTAAGTTTTCACCTGTCCCTGGCTGACAGTCAGAACCTGGTGAAGTTTGAGGTACATGATTTGTTATATAATTAATTTTTACATCAATTTTTCACTTGTGTGACTTCTGCTAGTTATGTATATATAATTTATGATATAATTTAATTATTTAAATTTTGAACTGAATTTGTAATAAATTTTATACTTAAATGCTGTCATTTCGCTTTTTTCATCCATTTGCTGATTCCATTTAAAACTTACCTTTTTTAATTAAAGCATATGTAAATTCAGATATATATGATTAATAGCCTAGATAGGATCAATTTATGCTAAATTTACCTAGAATGTGAATTAACTGTTGAACTATCTGTTTACTTCTGCAACTCATATTGTGTTGTGTCATGTTGTGTTGTGTTTGTAGTGTCATGTTGTGTTGTGTATGTAGTGTCATGTTGTGTTGTGTTGTGTATGTAGTGTCATATGTTGTGTATGTAGTGTCATGTTGTGTTGTGTATGTAGTGTCATGTTGTGTTGTGTATGTAGTGTCATGTTGTGTATGTCGTGTCGTGTTGTGTATGTAGTGTCATGTTGTGTTGTACACTACATGTGTCGTGTTGTCTATGGGAATAAAGGTCTTTACTAGATCAGAATATAAGGGAACAATTCTGCTGATTCGGAGGATACAGGAGACAACTTATGATCAGACAGAAAGATTTGCTTACATGCCATTATCATTGTTGTATACATCTAATAGATCTAGAATAGTTGTTGAGTTCTCAGTGTGTTAATTGGAGCATATGATGTCTGCATATACAACGATAACTACGATCACCAATATGTGACGTCGCTCACAATCTGCAGTACAGCATCCCTAACCATGACAGGAGTGGAGCACTGTACAAACTGAGGTTATAAAGTTAGTGACTTTTGGCGTGTTTAGTTGTGGTTAGAGAAGTCCCTCTGGCTGTTTTCCAGGGCGTGCAGTGGTCACCGACCTATATATATACCTGGCTTTACAAACAGGAACATGACAATACCCAGAGTATTGGCTCCGTGTTCTATAACCTTGTACTCATCCTGGCTCCGATACAGAACTCGGCCAAGCGTGCCGTTATACAGGACCTGTACACATGAGCGAACCTTGACTTACACTACAACTTGTTCTATTAGCAGTAATCATACACCGAAAAGGATTCACTAAAGAATGATTATAAGTTTAATACATGTACTTTCAACATTTACACATACCATAAACAGAAAAAATCTTTTAAATTTCGGATTTGTTGAGGCTTCATTTGAAAAATCTACACCTGTAAGAAGTATCTCAATTTGATCTTGCATGATAAAGTTAGGTAGAGAAACTTCAATTCTTTCGAAATCATTAAAATGTAAGAAAAGCTATTACATAAAATGTTCTAACTATAATTTGATGTAATATACTAGAACATTTCAGTACACTGTGGAATGGGCATGATAACATTATTTATGGCTGGTAATTTTTGAAATAACAAGAAATTTTTACAACACCTTTCGCATTCCAACAAATTCAAAATTCTATAATGGAGCAGAAAATCTACATTAGTGCAGCTTTACACTTGTGATAGGCTCTCGACAGAAATGTGACTTACAATTAAACACCTGCCCTATCTTAGGGAGGGGGATCAAAACTGTGCCCTCCCACACCAAACCAGAGGGTCGTACATCTGGCAGAGATACGAGACACCCTGGTCCCCACCCAGTATCTATACTGACCAGATAATGTCGGTCTATACCTAGCTGGTCGTGGTGTAATGTTGTATCCAGTTTCACCGCTCCACCCATATGTCGGAATAATCAGCATTTTTTTGTCTGTTTTTTATTCAATGAAAATTTTTCTTTGTAGACTTTTCAAAGAGCAAGCATGCTCATTATATGATAGGGCTATCGATGGTGGACGTGTCTGTGATAATCTACTAGGGTGATTGTAATGTGTCAGGTGTCGGGCTGATTCTGACAAGGAGATAGGCTGACACCTGGGTAAAGCATTGTTTGTATAAATTAACTTGTTACTGTTTTTACACCATTCTGTTGTATGTTTTGTGTATATGTTTTTTGTTTGTGTATGTGTTCTGGGTTGTGTGTTTATTATTAGTGGTATAAATATAGAAATTATTGGGCAACTAAATGTTTATATGTTAATATAAAATTTGTCTACATTGCAGGTCATGTGACAATATTATACATTGTTGAATGGTTGGTTGATTTGTTTTTATGACTGTTGTAGGGCGAGGGCCAGAAGGAGAGAGGAATATACATCAAATCTGTCGTGCAAGGGGGCGCTGCTGCTCTCGTAAGTATCTGTGGAAACCACGCTTTTGAGAAAATATAATATAATAGATTTCTAACTTAATAATAAGAGTTGGATCCAAGTAGTATAGCAGTAGTCTTGTACAGTAACGGGGCACACACAGTTACATTGACAGTAGTAGCAGTAGTCTTGTACAGTATCGAGGCACACAGAGTTACATTGACTCTCACTCGTGTTTTGTACAGTAACGGGGCACACACAGTTACATTGACTCTCACATTAACGGGGCACACACAGTTACATTGACTCTCACTCGTGTTTTGTACAGTAACGGGGCACACAGAGTTACATTGACTCTCACTCGTGTTTTGTACAGTAACGGGGCACACAAAGTTACATTGACTCTCACTCGTGTTTTAACACTCAACACTTGTTAGGTTTATTTTAACGTTAACAATCAGAGGACTATTGTTAATTAATCCTGTGTAAATGTTATTATGTTATAATACATAAGTCACTTTACACTGATGAACAGAAGTCAGAGTATGAAGGTCAGTGTAATGGTTACTGAAATACGATATCCGTAAATATGACGGGGCTAACACAATGGGCCTCTTCAACAGTTCCTGTTGATATTGACACACGCCAATCAATGATCAAACAGAGGCGTCGGATTTCATTCTACAGAATCTAAGTTACAAATCACAAATATTGAATATTCCCGGGCGAGATCTTCATCTTATGGTATAAATTAACTATAAAGTTAAGTTTATAATAAGGTAATGGTGTCAGAAATACTGATGAGCTTGGATGGACGAAGGTGTTATGGTCACCTCGTTCCTTGACCAGCCAAGGGAGTAATTGTGGGTTATTTGTTGAGTCACGGTCAGGTGGGCAAGATGACCAGATAAGGGATCAGTAATGACATGTCTAGTCGTGAGTAATCACACGCAGCCTGATTGCAGGGTAGATAACTCCTGTCTGGTTCCGCTGTGTTATTACCAGGTCTAGAGCCTCTATTAGGTAGAGTGCACAGACCACAGAACAAATTAGCATTCTGTTGTACCGACAGATTACATCATAGCTGTAATGGACACATAGACATAGTGCACTTTTGTTATGACAGATATATAACAATTTGTCTATGTGTATAACTAAATGTTTTTGGCTGTGTGAAGTACTTAGTACTCTGATTCATTGATCAGCGTGGGGCATGATGCCAAATACCTTTTCTGTTAGTGATTGTAAGAGTCTTATTTGTTTTAATTCAATAATTTCAATAAAACTGCAAAATTTTACGAAGAAACCTGATTTAAACATATTTTACAATAAAATTGGAAAGTTAGAAATTATTTATTACATTACAAACTGGAAAGTTACAAATAAATGCTTGGCTGTATAAAATAAAACTGAATATTCTAGATTGCAAATTTTTGTGCTCGATACTTTATGTGAATTGTATGATGAATGATGTTATTTTTACATCTGTTAGTGGTTAGAGATTTATACCTTACTGTTACAATACATATTTACCAGACAGTAACAATAGCACAGGTAACAAAAGAAAAACCAATTTGGCCATCACATGATAATGTAGGTATGTAAGAAGGTAGGATACAGGGTGTTCCCACGCCAGACTAGGACCATACGACCAGCATCACACTGTAAAACACCAATAAAACAATCTACATAGCGCTGACTTCTCACCATCCAATCCCCTAATACCCATGTCATTGGGATTTCACGCCGCTCAACCATTTTCTGGATCAGTGGGTGCCAAGTGGTATAAGAAGTTAGCCATGTGTGTGGTTTGTACTGTGTACATCTGGTCACTACTTCACATCCAGGCTGGCAATTATTGTAATCAAACACACCTGTAATTCCTGGCTTTTGACAGAGAAGTGGGTAAAATATCGGAGAAGTGGGTAAAATTTCGACTAATTTAAGGGTTATTTCAGGTGACCTGTACACTGTCACTGTTGACATTTCATCGTTTTATAATCACTAAGTGTTTTATAATCACTAAGTGTTTTATAATCACTAAGTGTTTTATAATCACTAAGTGTTTT
>JAUMHH010152026.1:0-37688 GCA_032359455.1 Chlamys rubida | reverse complement strand
CAGTATTTACATTTACCTAATTACCATAATAGATTCGGACCGAATGTATTTCCAGTATATATACGTCGTTAGTCGCTATAAGAATCATAGAATTGATAATAGCTTGAAGATGATCATGCAAATGTCAACAAAAGAATCAAACGTTCAGAATAGAAGTTTATATATATCGGTCAATAAATGAAAGGAATGGTAAATTTGATACTAGCTTTAAGATTTACATACATGTATTTATACTTTAATTTTAACTAAACAATTGGCAGTATGTTTGAAATCTGCTACTTTCTCTTTACTATAGTTTATTATGGCAACTTTCACTTCATTACAGTTTATAATGGATGGCATGGAGAAGTTTGAGGACATTCTCGCTAACCACCAGGAGACAAAGTTCCCTCTTGCCCATTACGGTCGTGCAAAAGCATTCGTTGCTCTTAACAGGTATGTTTACTGTATAGGTGTTTTACTGGTTAATTTAATTCCACTGTCATTCTCTACGGAACAAGCAAGACATACACAATAAAAATTGTGCCAATCTTAAGTGTTCTGACAGGGAAAATCCTCGAGTTTGAGAGCAGTGGGCCATTTTCAGCAATTTTTAGTCAATATCGAAATTAATAGGGGCCATTCTATGTAAAATTGAAAGAAAATTGGAACATGGAGCGGTCAATTTCAGTTTTGAGGGGTCAATGGCCCCATGACCCGTACAAGGATTATCCCTGTGTTCAGTGCCCGTGCCATGTTGATTCCTGTATCATCTGTCAACTGCCTATTCACTTTGTTGTTGTTCGTCAAAGAATGTGCCAATCCAGATAAAACCATGTTTCTGTCCAAACTTGTTCGGCAGTTAATCAAATAAAACCAGTCGAGAAAAATGTGACATTTTGTTTTTGTAGATTTTCCGAGGCGAAGGTGCCCTTGGCAACTGCATGGAAGATCACCAACAACACCAAACTCACCCATGTCTGCTGGCCAGGCACCAGGAACAAGATCGAGGACAACACTCACAGTGTTCTCGTGGTCAGTAAAACAAATAGAACTGCCTTGGCAGAGATGAAGTGAAGAATTTCAGCTTCTAGAGAAAAACAAGTCTGACTCCGTTCGTTTTGAAATTTTAATGAACAATAATTGTTATTAAAAAGAAAATGCGATTTTTGTGTTTCAGATAGAAAATCAAAAAGGACTTTTTATACGCCCGTTTTGAAAAACGGGAGTATTATGGTATGGGGTTGTCCGGCCGTCCGGCCGGCGTAAACTTTTGTTTGTCCGGCAATCTCCTCCTACATTTTTCGACCGATCTCTTTGAAACTTAGTATATATTATAATCATGATATGAAGTTGTGTCTCCCTTAAAAGAAATCTAATTCGACAATTTTTGCAAAAGTTATTGCCCTTTGTTCATTTCCGTATTTGATTTTTTGTGCGAAGATTTTCTCCTACCCATTTTCTATAGCATGTCAGAACCACTCTTAGAGTGACGCAAATCTTATTTCCACTTTATGGCATTCGACGGGCGTATTTTGTTCCGCCCCGCGGTACTCTTGTTTATGTATACATTTACTAGGTTGTTTACAAATACCCGCTGTAATGATAAATTCACCCTCATTATAGACCTGACAAAAAGGCGAAAATTAAATTGACAAAAAATTGTAGTGAAAAATGTCCTGGTATACAGTATCCAAAGGCAACAACATATAGAGCCATGCAACTGTGAGTTTATGGCTCAGTGAGTGAAGAAAGGGTTGACACTTGTACTTTAATAGAAAGACAGGATAAAAATTAAATGAGTCACACTCAGTGTAACAAAAGAGGATACATGTCGTAGGTAAACTGATTACATAAGAGGCTAAATGAACACATGGTAAATTTGGTGTTCAGCTTGTGTATCTGATAGGTCTACTGTCAGCTTAGTTATGATGACTTAATCACTTACATTTCAAGAGTTTTTGTTTTCACATTATTAATAGTTTACAAGAAGAAAAGATTGTAAATCAAAAACCTGAAAAACAATCGGAAACAGTTTTAGAAGGAATTTGCAGCATTTTTTGTAATATTCACTACTGTTATTATATGTCAAAAGTAATTTGCTAAAAAAGGAATGTCTCCTACAGATCAAAATGATAATTTTATTGCTGCCTATAAGGTTACATCTTGTGAAGTTCAAGGCCATACTAAGGATCAGAGGTCAAGTTAATACATCCTGTATTTTACAGATATCAAATCTGTGTTTTTTATAAGCCTGTCAAACATTTTGACAGTACATATTATGGTATGGGGAGTGTCAGTCCCTCCAAACTTTGGTTTCCGCAAGATAACTTACTTAAATTTTAATCAGTTTTGAATAAACTTGGTATGCATGAACATGATACGAAGATTGAGACTTGGTTTGAAGTTTAGCAAAATCTGTGCATAATTATTTAGCATACTGTGCTCTGATTGGTTAATTTCCAAACTTAAGTTTCCTCAAGGTGACTTGCTTGAATATCAATCAATTTTGATGAAACTTGGTGTACATATACATAACAGGAAGACTGAAACTAAGTTTGAAGTTGAGCAAAATCAATTAGCATGCTGTACAGAGATTGGTTTACGGTTTCTGCACAATAACTTAGTGAAATATGACAGGATTCTGATGAAACTTGGTCAATATTTACATTTTGTCTAATGGCAAAATCTGCCAGTAATTAACAATAAATAGAATTATCTTGGGGTTAAATGGTGAAAATTTAATTGGTTAATGGCAAAAAAGGGTCAATTTCTAGTTTCACTTTGAAAAAATAAATATACAAAGGGAGACAATTCCTATGAAATACATTTTTTAAATGTTGTAAAGGATTTATAAATGAAATATATTCCTTCAGCTTAAGTTGTAAGGTATAATATGATTTCTCCTTTCAACACAATCCAGAAATAGTTTTCAACAGTTTCATCTCCTTATATTTATTTTATATTTTATATTACCCTAGTGAGGTACATTATATTTTCACACATTTAGATACGATAATGCATCAGATGGATTTATAGTATGTCAGATTGGCATGGGAAGGGCGTATATTGTTCCGCCCTGCGACGATCTTGTTTGCAGCCATTTTGTTCCAGCAACATCTAAATGGAAATAACTCATAAATAAGGATGTTTTAGTCTTTTTTAGAAGACACTTAAAACGAAAATCAGTAGTGCCCTGTTGGTTTAAATTTTGAAAAATTTCCAGTTTGGCAAAACTTTATACAATATGTCTGAATTCCAAAGCTATGGACCCAATTTCAAAAATAGTAAGAATTCCAGCAAGATGTACCTCTATTATTACCTGTCTGATGGAGAATAATAGTGCCGACACTGACTCTACGTATGTTTTCACAGGTGAGAAGGGAGCATTTGTGACGTTGGCGACAAATGACACATATGCTCTGGGATGTCTGGTACTAGGGAACTCCCTGAGGAGGGTGAACACTGTGCACCAGCTGGTTGTGATGATTACAGATGGTGTCTCTTCATCAATGAGGTAAGAATTGTCCACTGTAGCGATGTTAGTTTAAAATCTTTTCCAATTATTGGTTTTAATAATTTAATCCCAACCAGTTATTTCTCATCCTTTTCCCGATTCCCCAATGTCCTGTGCCTTTTCAATTTTGAAAATACTGTGGCATTTTTACAAAATTGCAAAATTATAAAATAGTTGTCAGTTTACCTTGAAATAATTCCATTCACAATTTTACAAGTTGTTCAGTTGTAAATGGAATATTTATTTCTAATAAACAAAGAAAATATCCCAAACCTTTACAATTTGGAACCAAAGTCCCCTTCTAACAGTACATCTACCCTGTTAAATTTGTTTACCATATTTGACCTGATAAACTGCAGATTAAACACTCATCATTTGTAAGTGTTCGCTATCTTTTTTTGATCCGAGTGTTCCATTCCTTCACGATAATTTAAGGCTTAACCTGAAAGATAGAGTCCATTACAGCCTTTCTTAAAAGAATTTTGAAAGTTCTTTAATCATTCTAAGTTAACCTAAGTAATAATTATAAGCACACAAAGTGCGGAATAGGTAAAATATGGTATTTATATTTAGGATATTTATTGAGAATCATTTCTTACGAGAGTTATGAAATGAGTATCAGAGGTTTTCATTTTAGTGAGGCTCTAGATCTGCTGAGCTTAAAGTATTTCGGAACAAGTTCATTAATCTTTTTTTTGTCGCACAAGCAAGAATGTATGTGAATATTTGTGGATAGAAAGGCTGGTATCTGACATAGGACATCAGATCCTCAATGGCACCAAATTATTTATATCTGTTGCCTTAAAATGTGATGTCACTATACAATAACGTCATGTGTGTTGTTTTAATTATGATGTAACAGTGAGAATTGTCAGAAATGTGGGAAAAAAGAAGACGCATCAAATACCTACATGACACATTATGTCATGTGATAAGAACAAGGTCTGACGTCCAATTCAGATAATTATCAATGGTGGATGGGGGAGGACAGATCAATATTAACAATCAGAAACGATGTCTCAATGTAGCTGTACAGCCTTATTGACCTTCAAAAATCCTCTAAACATTCTTGAAGGTCATTTCACAGTGAAGCCAAAAAATATATTTTCCAAGACAATTACTCATCCCATTTCTATACAATATTTTTGAAGTCTCTATTGCCAAAAACAAAGACAATTCTGGAGTTCTTTATAATGAGATAATAAATCTATCTCTTCTCAAAATAATATGATATTATCTCAGAATCTGTTGCTGAATGCAGCGGCTGATTTCCTTAGCAATGAAGTGGGAAAGGTTGCGGGAGGGGGCTATTGCCCTGCCCCCTGTCCACAAGGGGATTATGTGTAAGGATCTCCCGCAGAAAATTTCGTATTGGCACCGAAGTAGGGGAGGTTGCAGTTTGGTGTTGATGGCCCCTGTCCACAAGAAGCTGTGGGGAGGGTCTGGTGCAGGAAACTTTGAAATTATAGATGCAAATTCCTGCATTCTAGGCATATTTCAGCTAACATTTCACAGTTCAGACATTTTCAAAAAATTTACATTTTGAGAAAAAATCGTCAAGGTCATATTTTTCATGCTCTCCAAAAACCATATACAGCATTTTACTAGAATGTAATATTTTTTTTAGCATACTCGAGCAATAAGTGCAAAAATCACACTTAATAAACATAGTTAAATTTGATTTTCAAGCAGTTTCCACGCTGTTCATTTGGGCAATTTATTCCCCGTCAGGTTATTGAAGTACGCGACCATTAAGCCTGAGTGCGTTTGAAGGGCACTGTGGTGTATATTTATGTGGTGAAGAGTTCGTCATATTGATTTGTATCAGATCTAGACCCCGGAGTACTACACCTACAAGTAAATCTAGGGGGGTTATTATTAATCACAGAGAATGTGCACTATCTAATGATTAATAAGTAATGCCCCAAAGAAAGGCCTGCAGATAAGGAGACAGTGTGCAGACGTTTGTGTTGCCCTACCTCTCCGATTATTGATCTGCATGTCACACCCGAGTCGTGATTACAAAGGCAATGTATCCTCATGCTAAATTAAAGGCAGCCAAGTCGCTGACAAGCTTACACTGCATGCACTAGCTTTTACTTGCCCATTTACAATATAGACGTCTCTTAATTGGTAACATGCAAATTAATTTAGTGCTATTGACAGGGTGTGAATTGATGAGGCTGCTATGGATAAATTTGATAATTATATCCCTAAATATTTACCATTCTACATGTACACAGACTTCGTTTACATTCGCCATTGAGATGATTCGATAGCATTTCAGCAGTATTTTTCGTCCTCTTGAGTTTTCGTGTGATCACCAATTTTGCTGTCATCAGCCTTTTTAGCTAGGCTATCGTGTTCATGACTGGAGATGTTGTACGAGCTGAACACTCGTTCATTTAAATGCTTCATCAATGATGATGACAGCTGCAGCCAAAACCCTGCTGTCTGTGATTTTGGGGTAGCTATCTTTTTCCAAATTATACGGAAAAAGTAATGAACTAAGGGGAATTTTAATGAATAACAAACATGTTATTTCTGCTTGAACACTCAATTTTCAAATGAAGGATAAAATTGCATTGACAAAAGACATAAAGAGGAGAATAGTTTGAAGCAGATATTCTCTAGATTTAACCCATTCACCCCTGAAATTTTGTAATGAACTATACCAACCTTTGAATTGGAAGAGTTCAAATGTGTCTTCAGGGGTGAATGATTTAACTTGAAAGGAGAGAATGAACATTTTGGGAGATTTTCTCCATTTTCTCCATTTTCTCCATTCATACAGGCTGGGAATGGCAGCCTGTAAATCCACCAGTCAAATCATTCGTAATGATCTGAGAATCACAACCAAGCTTCTAGTTAGCCCATCATAGGTCGTGAAGATAATGTGACGAGTATTCGGGACGCCTTGCTCCATTGCATTCATTGTCCATTTGACTATTCAGTATAGGTGCAACACAACACCCAGTGGCACTTGACATGTCCCTTTATCAAATTTAAGCAAAAAAAAAAGATTAATGGGACTCCAAATATTTAAAACGATAACTTACCTTGGTAATTTGATATCAGTATTATTACCTGCCTTGGTCTCGCCTAAATTTTAGAAGGCTAATACTAGCACTGTGACCAGTATACATATGACTTTACTTGATGAAGATATAAAAAACAAGACCTTCTAAACCAGCAATTATTGGATAAACTGATGATAATAACGTTAGCACCGCTACCCACACCTCCCCAAAGATAGTAACTTATTAAATGAGGCTAAACAAAATTGCATAGGTTACATCCAGACAAAACATAGGGTAGGTAGGCTGCATATATATATTCATGTAGTAAAAAGTTTTTTCATTGTGTCTAAAGAGCAAAAATTCTGACTTAACTGGACATGCTTTTTATAAAAACTGGGCATTAGATCTGGAGCAAAATCCTGACTGTCTAAAACTGGGCAAGGTGTGACTATGGTTCTGATTGACAACAAAATATAGGGTACATGGGATGGGTACATAGGATAAATAGATATGTTTATTTGTTGTTGGCCTCAGGACTATTTTAAGTAAATCATGTGATTGACATATCAAATAGCTTTTGTAAACATTTACAAATAAACAGACACTTATAAAATAATTTTGTTGTAAGAGGGACAGTGATGGTAGATTCTGTAGGGTAGAAGAACCAATTTGTAACTAATACTATTGATCCGTCTGTACATGTGTGTATTACTTTGGGTCAATGAAACCGGCAGGTTTCTTCCTTCAACATAGACACTATCTGTACTGCTAGGTCGTGAACTTGATGTAAATCTGTTTTACATGTGTACATTGTGATAAGATATTCATAAAGTACACAATTATAATGCTGATATTGCAGAGATATTAAGGTTGTTTAAAGTACTGATTGTATATTGAAGATAAAACTAATGTATTTACTGTAGACTGAGCTATGTAACAGTAATTGGAACATCAGTTTAAACGAAATAAACATCGGTTGGATGAAATCAGATTTAAAAATTTGTTCAGTTCAGTCATTTTTCTGACGAAGAATCAAAGGTCCTCATGGCCAATACACATATAAGTAGGTTTAAATAAGGTAACATACAACCTTAATGTTTTTTGGCTTTTTGCACAAATTTCAACTATAAACTCATTCACCCCTGAAATTTCATAATGGACTATTCCAACCTATGAATTGGAAGAGTTCAAATGTGTCTTCAGGGGTGAATGAGTTAATGTATTGGTTGATGTAATTTTGATAATTGATCTTCAATATTTGACCAATTCCCAGCAATAACAATTAACTGCTACTTAACATTTTAAGGTGAGGATCAAATGTTTATCGTATCGAAACAGAAGCTTTGAACTTGAAGTAGTAATCACTCCTAGGTGGTAGTCGAGTCGGGGCAGAGGTCATTTTACACATTCAAATTCAGTAATGAATTCATCGCATAAGTCAAAAAGTACAAACTACCTTTTTGTAAACCTGTTTGAAAACAAAGTTTCTGGTTGATTATATAATTAGCTAACTGAAATTTTGAGGAAAATTGGCTACTGAACAGTCAACAGAAATTCTCGGCAGGTATAAATATGACCCAACCTTTTGTCAGAGTCAAAGTGTGGTTGAAGGGGGGAAAATGTAAAAGTTGTGTGCATTTATGATGGTGCTTTTCTGTAAATCCTTATGAAGAAATGTCAGGAAAGCATAAGGTGAAAAACACAGTATTTTGACAGAACATGGAATGGTACGATAATCAGGAATTTTGTTTTTTGTTGTGGTCGAAGGGAACAGAAAGTCCATAATGATCAAACCATCCTGTAGTTATTCTCAAACTCACTAAAGTATTGTTAACTTATTAGTGGTTCAGGCTGACCTGTGAAATGTTGACCAGACTGAGCTTATATAGTTGTAAAATTACTAGGGCTATGAAAAAAATCATTTTGTGTTCCTGAGCTTGAGTTTTGGATAACAGTGTCTGAAGTAGGTGCCTGTTTTTTTCATGTTCTTTGTATAAAACTGTATTGCTGTTGCGTCTTATTTTTAGCTCATTTTAAGAGCGTATGGTGTGTTGTCCGTCGTCTGTCAACTATTTCATTGAACGACTTCTTCTTAAGAACTGGAGGACCTAGGGCCATGATATTTAGCCAGTAGGTGTTTTGGACATAATGCTATTAATTAAAATTCCTCAAATAAATGACCTTGACCTACTTTCAAGGTCACAGGGGTTCAATATTTAAAAACCTTCAAACATCTTCTATTGAATAACCAAGAGGCCTAGAACAATGATACTTGGCCAGTAGGTACCTGGGACAGAGTGCTATAAAGTACTCCAAATAAATGACATTGACCTCCTTTCGAGGTCACAGGGGTCAAATGTATAAAAACTTTCAAACAACTTCTTCTGATTAACCAGGAGGCCCAGAGTAATGATACTTGGCCAGTAGGTAATTGGTATAGAATGCTATAAGTTTCCCCAAATAAATTACCTTGACCTTCTTTCAAGGTCACAGGGGTCAGACATGTAAATATCTTTAAACAACTTCTTCTGCAATACCAGGAGGCCCTTGGTGATGATATTTGACAAGTAGGTATCTGGGATAGAGTATTAAAGTTTCATTAAGTCTGGAACATTTTTCAGCCAAGGAGACTCAATATATGGAAATATTTGCAAAATTACTTTTATTGGGAATATTTTCCCATTATTGCTCAAATGTCCAGGTGAGCCGATACAGGCCCTCTTGGCCTCTTGTTTTTAAATCTTCTGTATATATACATACTGTCTCTGTGATTTAATCTGCATCACCTTTCCATGGAGTTCTACTGAATCAAACGAACTGTAAATTATCAACTACTATCTGAAAATAAACCAATGCCTGGCAATAAATCCACCCTTGTTCTTTTCAAAGTTATGAAATTCAATTTGCTATAAAACCTATATATAACCTATGTCTGCCATCCTCTGACTTTTAATCTAATACTTTACTCTGGCCCTGCCAACTGGGCTTCTTGCCTTCTCAATGATAAGTATGGAACCAGGTATTTGTAATCTGAACAATGTTAATCGGATTATATGACATATTTGAAAAGTACCAAAGGATTTAGCAAAATAATGCTATCTAAATGTTTTCAAGGGAGATACAAATAACAGGGATACTGCATGTGTTAGGTAATATTTATCGTTAAATATAGCCTCTTAAAAGCCCTGAAATGTTGGGAGGCAGTGTGCGTGGAGGATATATGTCTTAGGTACTGTAGGTAATTTAGCCTATAGATACTCACATACTTATTAAATTTGTCAATAAATTACATGTCTTGCCTGAAATTCAATGTCCTTTAGAATGATTGATGTATAGATCTGTTTTACGTGTACATCCAAGTTACATGCTGAAGCAGGAATGTGGTGAATGTAGGTGTTCTGTATACATACCCAGTCCTACTCAATTACTGGCGAGTGGTTTCTACGTCCGTAGAGTAAGTCGTATGAAGTGTTAGACTGAGTCGGGATCCAGTCACCATGCTCCCAACTGTTTCAAGCCTTTTTATGTGAATTCATGCTAAGTTGGCAAATGTTATAAAGTGTTCGTGATTTTGATAGAATTTTTTTTACTATCGTTGAAATTCAACAAACAAATCATTTAAAATGTGGCTGGGTTCAGTTTAATACCTATCATCAAAACAATGTAAAATCAGTTGAGAAATAATTTCTAATCGGGTAAAAAATTCATTTGGAAAAGGTTGGTTATGATGATGTAAGCTAACAGAGCTTTCAGTAACTGAATTCCCACGATCTGGATTGGTTCTTTTTATATGAAAAATCCATCAGTATTGACAGATGTACTATTTCTTGTGCACTTCCATTGTTCACACTGACTGAATCATCAACATGTAGTTTACACAACAATTGATGTTGTTTGAATGTTTTTCCTACACTTCGTTTCCTGCTATACAAGAACATGTCCAAATATTTTTGCTTTTACTCAAATGGCTGATAAATGTTATGTTCAGTGGAAATTATTTGTTAGAATAGGCAAAATAGCAGTTACAGTTTGTACATAGCATTGAAATTGTTTTTAGAAGACTTGATAAATTTTAGTGATACAATAGCCAATTTAAAAATTGATGTTCATGATCAGGCCTCTTGTAAAGAAGGGAGACAACGCTAAATTAGTAATGTTTCTTGAAGTTTTGTTCTTCTTTCTAAATATAATGTTGCATTTGCCCGGGCCATACTTTTTTAAACGATACAAGATATCTTGATTGAACTTGAATTATACCTGCATTATAAACCTACATTAAAGGTGAGCAGTGCACTGTAATTAGGTCATTGTGGCCTCCAGGTTAAAGGTCAAATCTTGTGCAGACCATAACTTTTTAACTGGTAAAGATTATCTTGATGAAACCCGAACGCTATCAGTGTATCACCCACAGGAGGTATAGATATGCATTGCGCTTTAATAGGTCTCTGTGACCTTCACAAAGGTCAAATATAAGTATAAAATGCCCAGCTAAATCTTATCCAGAACTTTTGAATGATGAAAGATATTTTGATAAACCCTGAACTGTCATAGCGGTCAGCAAAGGAATGTGTACATGTACATATTGGATCACAATCACCTTTACCTGTATAGGTCAAAGGTCAACTAAGTGAAAAATTCAAGTGACATCTTGTATGGGCTGTAATTATTTTGGGTGATCATGACCCACACCTTAAGGTCAAAGGTTAAATAATTTAAATCACATATGTATGGCAGAAAAGAGGAGACCAAACATCATCAGTAGTATACACATGTTTCGGTAGACAAACGTGTTTTAGAACATGTATACATCTTGTTTGTTGATGCATGATTCGTTTGGCAATATAATGATAAATAATGGAATATAAACATGTCCAGCTTCAGTAATCAGACTACTGTATGGAACTTGATAAGCACCCCATTCTTGATAAATGAACCTTTTCCTTTTTCTGGTATGAGTGAGTCCACTGTTCCTCTCCCATAATTTATATAATATATAACTTATTTGAAAAAAGTGACTATCATGGCTATTTTTGAGGACTTTAGAACCTGGTTCTGAAATAATTTTGATTTTCCGAAATTGTTAAGTGCCCATATGCATGCAAGCCAGAGCATTTGATCTAAAGTCAAATACAGTATGTTAAAGTTAGTTAAGAAATGGACTCTTTGTCCAAATAGGGAAAACTAGGAGTTGGCATACCGTAATTTGCAAAATGGAATGTATTGTTGAAATGGTTTATCACTGACAAATCTTTTTTGAAAGGCCCCACTAAATGGTAGCTATAAAATACATAATCCATATTTTACTAGAAAAAACATTGAAAGGCATGAAGGGTTTGACTGTATGGGCAGATTGTTACTGCTAATGTCACTCTGTACTGAGTGATACAATATAAGTCAGACAGCTTACAAGAGGGAGGGTTATTATGTTCATGTATTTATCTCAGTGTAACATTCAAAGATAACACTGACCTAAATGTAGCTGTGGAGGTAAATTTGTGTTTGAGTTAAGGGTATATATGCTGGTTACATGCGGTATCAACCTCTTTTTCCAAAGAGTTCCACTGAAAAGTGTGAATTGTATACAAATATATAGGAGATAAATCATGGCATAACGATATGTTTGTTTCTGTTGAGGACTTAAGCAAGTCTATCTTAATATCAGCTGTATGAAAATACTATTTTTTTCACACTACTGAGAAATGATCAGATAATACTGTTTTTGTCCCTTCCTTCCATCCACCTGTCTGTCTGTCTGTCTGTCAGGCAGTCAGTGGTTGTCACCACCCTATAGCTAGAAGACTCATTTATTATCATATTCTCAACAAAGTAAGGGGAGGTGTATCATTAGTACTGGGATATCTCTAACAAGTTTGTAGGTAGCTAGGAGCTCACTGTACCAAGGTCAAGGTCACTGTTACTTTAAATAGATCTTTTGCTTTGGTAGGCTCGTTTATGATAACAATCAAGTACTCAATAAATGTAGGTAGATATAAACTTTAGCATTGTCATCATAAAACCTTGTAGACGTCAATGTTATAAACTACAGGGCTGTAATTTACAGATTTAACCTGTTCACTACTGGTACAATTTCTTAGGTGCATTGTAACCAGGTACGAAGCAAGTAATGCATTTTCCACATACCAAGTATACTGCAGACTGTGGTAATTCAGGGAAGCGGGGGTTAGGGTGACCTTAGCTGACTCCCTCCTATTGTCTAACAGTATTATACTCCCACTACTACGGTCCGGTGAGGATCCAGTAATTGTTTCACCCCATTGTAATGTTATATTTCCTCTGCTAGAGTCAATGAGCCTTTCCTGTCTGCCCCTAATATAACATGTCAATTGGATTGTTTTGTAATTATGTTGTGTGTTTATGACTTTTGTTGGACAGACAGACATACACTATCCATTAACCTTCACAGGGATCAATCTAGACTTGATTCATTACCGTTTATGGGTAGTTTCCCCTACAGAAGAAAATTCCCCTGTTCTTTGAAATTCCCTGTGTGCTTCAAAATTACCCTATTTCAACAAGAAAATAGCCTTTTTTTCTTCAAAATATTTCCCCTTTATATGTTTTCTTTAAAGTTCAACAGTTAAAATGCATAATTCATGCATATATACATTTTTGCTCCACATAATTTAAACAAAAATTCTACAATTTTAAGGTTAAAATTGTTTATAAATTGCACATATGTATGTTGGACAAAACATTTATCTTTTACCTTCATGATGCTAGAGCCTTGTATCAAAATTTAATTTCCCCCAAATCTGAAAAAGGGTAATTTCCCCTAAAACCTAGATTGATCCCTGGCTACATCTTAGTAATATCACCCATGCTCATCAAATTGATGACACTGGTGATCTGCCGACTTGGTTGTAAGTAATAACGTTTGACTGACTTCTCACATTTCAGACTCCAGAGGAACATGAAGCAGAAACCAAAATCAAGTCAAAAGAAGCTAGGAAATACATCTTTAACTGTCTGGACGACATGGCACAGGTAGCTAGGGTAAAATTATTGTTCCACAGTCTAACTAGGTAGACTTAAGATTATAATAAGGATTAAATCAGTGTATATCACTTACCTTTATTGTAACATTATTAAAATGTAAAACATGTCGCAGTGTGAACAATACGTAATGTCTTCAATTTAAAGCATGTTGATTACTAAGGTAACAATACATCATCAAATTGTTATTCTTTTTCCAGGTAAGTGGTATAATGATCAAGTGAAATATTGTTCACAAATAATTCTAAAAAAAAATAAAAAAAATATTGGAATGCAGTAGGTTGGTTGGTCATGGCAATTCTTATTGAAAAAGCTCAGTCAACAAGTTACATTCAGATATTTGTATGTATAGATTTTCCTATTGCATTGGAACTCTGTTTATTGTTAATACTGTATGCTGTAATACATTGTAAATCTGCTAAACATTTCAATATAACCATGAGAAGCTGTTTGAATTTAATTGTTAGTCAATGCAGCATAAGGAAGTTTTTAAAAAAACAAAATATGTTAACTGTTCCAGACAGACAGGGAAGTTTTTATAGATCTTACAGGTTTCTTCCTCAATTTTACAGATCAATGTGCCGACAGACTTGGAAGGGAGTGAACTCTTGGCAGAAAAGATTGACAGGAAGGAATTTATTGACCTTCTGAAGCGAATGTTGACCTTGGACCAGGAGCGTCGGATCATGCCAGGGGAGGCCCTCAATCATCCTTTTGCAACCATGGCACACTTGATTGAGTATGCCTGTAGTAGCATGTAAGTTTGTAACAATCACACTTACATGGCCTATACATATACATCAACAACACACATTATAATCCCACACACATACATAACTCACACATATATATTTACATTTGCTCTGCATCCTTCCATTGCAATGCATTGAGAAGGCAAATGTTGTTATCAGACTATAACAACATTTGCTATTGTGACGTCATTAATCTCTATTGTAATGTCATCAATCTCTATTGTAACGTCATCTATCTCTATTGTGACGTCATCAATTTCATTTTTGTCAGGACTTCCTTGCTGTTCAAAGAAATGTTCAAATTAACAAAATAAAGCATAACTACTTTATCAAAATGTAAATATAAATAATGAACACACTTATTGCTTATTGTCTTATTGCTGACAAACTTATGCAAAGCCCTGCCAGGCTTTATACATTTTTGCCATCAATAGCAATGTGTGTTATAGGACCATAACAACATTTGCTAAAACATTCATTTCTTAAATATAGCTTATACACTTGCATACTTCACACAACTTACTTTTAACTAACACACATAGTAACTACACACAACTAACAAACATATATAACTCACACACATACATGTAGTCTATACACCTACATCAATTACACACAGGTATACATATCCTACTCACAGTACACACATGTCATTCACACAGGTTACACATGACCAACACATATGATCTACACACTTACATAATCTACATATACATAGCCTACACACATGAACTACACATACATAACCTATGCTCATCAACAACCCTTTCTTCGTCAATGCAATGTTCATGAAATTCTCATGGATTGGTAGGTTTCAAAATCTTTACCTTGTGCTATCCTGTAAATCATTGGGATGATTTTCAATGACTGTTATTGTTGTCCCATAGGGTGAAGCAGAGTGTACAAGCTATGGAGATTTGCCGGCGAACTGTGAAGAGTATATTCGACATCAATCAAAATGGTGGAGGGCTGATGTCCAATCTGGTACCAACATCTACAGCTAGTCTGACCGTGACCTTCAACAACCAGATAAACGCCCTTCACACACAGGTAGACCACTTCACATTGACAAGTTTATTTGAGGTGTTCATATGCTGTCATGCGTTGCTTCAAAACAAGACTCCCTGTCTTTCTCTTAATTGTTTTTCTTGGTTACTTTAAACAAAATGACATCATCCAGTGTTTAACTGCTGCTCCTCTGCACTACACTGAAGACAGATGTTTCTTAAATAAAACAACCAAAATATATGCTTATACATCAAATGTCTTGCTCACATTCAGTGTATGGCATAGCTCAGAAAGTTAGCAAAGGCGAAGTAAGAAAGTAGTATCAAGGCAAATACTTGATACAACTAGCAGCGAAAACTTTACTTTTTGAGTTCTGTGTATAAAATTGACATCCAGTGGAAAAATGATCCCATTGGTTACATTTTATAAGAAACAAAGTATGATTTTGTTTGCACTAAAGAAAATTTCCTTTCGAACAGCAAAGTATTTAATTCAGTATTTCAAAATTTACTTCTGTGTAGGCGTTGAGCTAATTAATTAGTACATGTACTCTTTTTAGATGGCATCCCAGAACTTGGCTGCTTCTTCCCATCAAGCGGCGCCCGAGCTCCAGTACCTGCCATACCCACTACAGTCCCGGCCCTACATCCCCTACCAGGCCTCACAGGTTAGCCAGCCTCTCCCTGGGGCGAGTCAACGATCCAACACACAGTTCAGCAGAGACCCCTTCATACATGTGTCGTCCATCGTTGTACCGGGTACTCTCCAAGGTAACCACAGACTTCTACAATTTTGACCACTGACTTCTGTACTTGACCACTGACATCTGCCCTTAGACCACTGACTTCTACGATTTGACCACAGACTTCTGCCCTTTGACTTTGAGCAGCATATTTTTATACCTCTACTGGTAGAAATCCACTTTTACTTCACATAAAGGATCAACATGTTATACCTACACAAAAATAAAAGCAGAAAACATTTATCTCAGGGCTGTTTCAAAATAAACTGTAGGGGAGGGATGGGGGACATTTTTTTTGGAGACCCCACCACCCATGAAATATTTTAACTGATTTAATATAAGGAATGGTGGGGAGATCTGGTTTAAAACTCCCCGGGGACCCATAATATATTAATTTGGGTGCCTCCTACTTCCCCATATGATAAATTATGAATAACCCTCAGCTGTCGGCTGTCTCCTAATTGAGATAAAATATTTTCTTTGCTTTAATTTTTCTGTTGATTTTTTAAAAAGGTTGTATGCATTTATGAAAACACAGTATGGCATGCTGTTACTAGTACTATTATGGATTATATGACAAAAACAATGTTCTAATTTGAGAGCTACTGCAAAATTCCCCATCAGGAGCACTGAGCAGTCTGGTTCGTTTTATGTAATGTGCTGAGTAAATTGGATTATGTAAGGAGAGTCATATTGTCTAGTGCTTGTTATTGCCTTGTAAATTATTGGCAAGTGGCGGCTCTTTAATATGATGGTAATTGGTGGCCCAGTGGAGGCCTCGTTAAGTAAAGAGTGATATATGGAGGTAATTTTGACATGAAGATTGATTCCAGCAAAACTTGTTAAGTGTTGGTTGAAGAAGGTGGTTACCAGGCGACATGATGAGAGATGTTACCAAACTGTCCCATCAATGTTATGTTCAATGCTCATTTTATTTTTCTCATAAAAAAATCATATTTTTAATGGAGAGTTGGTTCATGTTTGCATCCAAATCACAGTCTGGGATAACATTTCATTGGCATTTTCCCCTCATGGCTTTTTTATTTGTTTTATTAAAAGGTCTCAGCTCGCCGACCAGATACAACCATGTTCCCATGGTAACACAGGCTGCTCCTACGCTACAGTTACAGCCGCAGTTGATAACACAGGTAAATATCATCAAGATTCTTAAACGGAATCAAAATCATACATACAAAATAAATAAAAATGTATATGAATTATTTGAACTTTTCAAGGATTTTGTAACTTTTCAATACTCTAGTGGAATTTTTTGTGAAATGTTGTTTATGCTAAGGTTTTTAGCAAATAAATATATCTGCAAATTTCTGTTTTGTTTAAGAATTTGTGATATATCAGAAAATGCTGAAGAGAAAGCTATGCTAATTTGTAGTTTTAAACAATAGTCCAGTACTTGTTCTTATAGAAGCCGGTGGAGATATAATTTCCATATTGGAAAAAAATCTGAAATGCATGTTTGTTTTTATAGTAGCCTCTTGTTTAAATTTTAAAATATGTTGTGTACAATATTCAAAGATAAGATGTTATATACATGTTACAAGTCATCATCTCATCATATATCATGTGTAAAAGGCTGTTTAGTTTGTGTTGATCATCAGCGTATCGCATTTCATCTGTTTGTATTCATTATTCATGTATCTGATAATAGTCCTTTTCCTCCTGTGTATCACTATGATGTGAGGGTTGTGTTCACCTGTACGACATCCATGCTGATGATGTTGAGACTATTCTACAGGTGTGGTTACACTTTACCTGTGCACACTAATGAACAACACCCCATCAGTCAATGTTACCCGTCACCTGTGAGATAAATGTGTGAAGGGTTGGTTTTGTTGCATTTTAGCCGACCACACAACAGATCACGCCCGTAACAATGCTAGAGGGTGGTAGACCAGTGTTAATGACAGTACGTAACACACAACATTCATTTTTATACCATTATGGATTTTGATCTGTTTGTATATATCCATATATTACTCTTTAAAACTTGTTTTAACACCTCTGTGATGCTGTATTCTTACAACTTTAACACTACTACTGTACTAGCAGTCGTCCGCACACATCTCAAGCCTGTTTAGCTTACAATTCTACCTTTTGTAGTAAATGTTTTTCTCAAAAAAGTTTGACAAATATAAATATTGATTGAATTTTTTTTTTCTTCTGCCCCCTCCCCCACACACCACCATTTTATGGAGGTAGAATAGTGTCACTCTTGTCCTTCATGTCCTGTCCCTTTGCGTTGTGTTGCGTCACAATGCATCTCGTCTCGTTCCATGCCAATTCATTGCTCTAGCAACTTCATTTCTAATGAATTTTGATCAAACTTTATACAAAGATCAAGTATGAAGCACCTGGAAAGAGGTCACATTTCATTGATCCAAGGTGAAAGTCAAGATCACCATTACTATTTACAGAAAGGTTTGTTAGGAACCCTTAATATTCAACGATCATAAATCATTTTGATATCTTGAAATTGAAGTCAGACCATATTAAATGAAGAATTAATAATACTCTATTTTGAGGTGATTTTTTTTCAACCATTGGCATATGCCAGTACATTCTTCAGAGAGCTTACTTGTGTCCTTTACAATTTCTTACAGGTTTGGATCTACTTGTTATGCTAAGCCAGGATAAACAGTTTAATATCAAATACTTGTCATTATGTTAGAATGTCTTACAAGACAGACTCATTCCCCTAAATTTAAGCAAAAATTCCCAATTTCTGAAGTTCAAAAATTTCTATTTTCAAAAGTAAAAAATGTAATTTAGGTATTTGTTTTAGCTGCGACCCTGTAATACAGTGCAACATTTCTCACTTTAAATGGATGCTGAAATCCTGTTCAAAATTAATATGAAAACCCTGTTATCAGTAAGCCCCTATTTACATTAACTCATTCACCCCTGAAGACACATTTAAACTCTTCCAATGCAAAGGTTGGAATAGTTCATCATGAAATTTCAGGGGAGAATGAGTTAAATACCTTTATAATTGTCCTTATGTCAGTTGTATAGATATCTGTTGTCACAAGCTCACCCAACACTAACAACCTGTGAGCTTAACCAATAGTGTATGTCATCCATTCAGTGCCAGTTATTCTTTACTTTTGAAAGTCCATAAGGCATATTATATTTAATTACCAAATCTGTTCAAAGAAAAGACCTTGAAGCACTTCCAATATTTCAGGGATCAAATGTGTTGAAATCTCCAAACAGCTTCATCTAAGATCCATAGGGACTATAGGAAAGATTGTTCAATCCTTCTGTGATGAAACTTGATCTTCTAAAAATCCAAAAAGCTGATAGAGTACTGATATATGTATATATATTTGGCCTGGAGCTTGCTGGGAGGAGTAAAATTTAGTTCAAATACAACAAGAAATCTCAATAAGATGTAGAAGTTATGCTGGGTCTTGGAGTAAGTTTGCTTATTATCAATTTGTTTAAATAAATGAGACCTTGACCACAATCAGATGTACGCAAGCACAATTTAATAACAGGTGATGGATCTTAGCCTGTTTTGTAGGGATGTGCAGTTTTTTTTATACCAAAATTTGCTTTTTCACTTCAAAGGGGGAAGGGGGGAGCAGGGGATATTGACAGCAACATCTTTGTGTCACTGTTAACATTCAATTCTGTTCTGGAATAATATGAGAGACTGAAGTCCTGGAGGGTATTTATAGGTGGTAATACACACTAGTATCATGGCATATTGACCTAAGAATTTTTCACCTTACCTTGGCACTTGACATGTGTAACATGTACTGTTGCTGTAGATAGTGACATGTGTTTTTGTGTATCATATGTGTTGTAATATTAACATGTTTGTGAACTAACCCCAGATTTTGCTGTAGTGCTAACCACCTAGACCCTTTATATATATTACTGTTTGTGTATTCGTGTGAAGATAATCCCTCTCCATGTAGATTTAGACACCCAGTTACTGGTATCTCAAATTCACTTGTTTCCACAAAGTCTTGAGCAGTAACTCGAGTCTAAATGCAAATTTGTATATCATGGATTTGAGTTATCATTTATCATTTCCAAGAAGAATATTTTCAATCTATATATTCATATATTGATGTTTCATTTTGAAGTCAAAATCATTTTTTAACTTCCCTTTCAGCTCACCTGGTTGAAAATCTTAAATGATAATTTACAATGATTTGTTGAACAACCACCTGTTCTTTTACCTGGGCCCATATTCATACAACCGTTCTCATAGTCAAACTCAAGATATGTGGTGATGTCATCTGTCTTGTAGCTCGTTAGTTTCTCAGGATCAATGATTAAGGCAACGAAACACCAAATTCCAAATAATATGAATTTAAAAAAACTATTTCTAAACAAGGATCTGGTCATGAGCTTGAGTACGGGATATGAGCTTGAGCACAAAAAATGGTGTGTTCATGACAGCCCCTAATTAGTATTGCCTCTGTAGGAATGTTGTGTTTGTGATCTCAATAAGTATCATGTCATCAGTTGATCACCCTATGTCATACATCCATACTACCAGGTGGGCATTCACAAGGCATTCATTGTGGAAACCTATGAGATACTTGTCTGGTAACACTTTTTGAACTGTTTGTATGCTCTTTATATTTTTGATGTGTTTTTGCTTGCCTTTTCCATCCATATTTCCAGACAAACAAGCTTTAGAAGAAGCTGTAGTATTGTCGATTAACTGAACAGTGAACGTTGTTAAATCTAATATAAGACAATCCAGAAAACTTGCTTGTTAAATCGGATTCATTCCAGAATACTCGCTTTCTAGATACTTACATTTGTATACATTGCTTTTGATTTAATTCATTAACTTTTTGATTTTGAATGTTTTTTCCGTTTCTTTGCCAAAATTTTGTTGGCTTACTTTAGTTCATTGTATAGCAAAAAAAATCATGCAATCTGTCATACATCATCAATGATTAGATTTGAATGTCAGAAGAGCTCCTAAAAATTTCATAGTTGTATAAATATCATCCAATATGGAACTGATTTTAGTTAGGTTGTAGGAATAATAATCTACACTATTACATAAGATTTAAATTTGGTTTAAACATGAATATTTTTTTTATATCTTTCTTAGAAAAAATGAAATACAGACTTCTTTGTCTGATTGAAACCTTAAGCTTGACCTAACAAGTTACATTTACATTATTACAGAATGCCCCAGGAGGTGCATGGCCACATGCCGCGGCAGCAGCGGCGGCCCAGCAGGTACTTGTGGGGTCCTGGCAGCAGATCCCTGGCCTACCCCCGCAGCGGTCTGTCCAGCAGCCCCTGCTCACAGAGACGCTCGCATCACAGGCCCTGCCAGACAGCTGGCGCCAATCCATCGTCCTAGACAGCTTCGACCAGTCTTCATTGGCCCCGTTGGTAAGAAAGCTCTGCTATATTAGAACTTTACTGAGATATTTTACTGAGACATTTTTTCAGAAATTTAAAAAGAACTGGCTCAAAGAGTACAGGGATGTAGAGTTCCACCTTTCTGACATCTGGGTATTATTGATTATATGTCCGGACTAGCGAACATTTTAATAGTTTATACGAAAAAATAGGTACTTCAGGGCTAGAGGAACTTTTGAAAATCTACCTTTGGACAAGTTCTCTAGTTTCCCTGAAATTCTAAAATGTCATGAAATTATTTTCTGAAGCTAATCTTTCAAATAAATTTGAACAGAAATATATATAACACATTAAAGATGGAATCACATCTACTTATAACTGCAATTGGAGCATTTCCATTAATAACTGTATATCAGAATTGGTTGCTGTGCTGTGCACTTTATTTTGTAATCAAGGCAAAATTCTGTGTTTGTCTACAGGGGTCAACATCCCAGCAGTGGAACATTGGGATGGTTCCCACTACCTACAGTCTGAGTGGACAGCACTCCTCGTCACAGTCGAGCAAACGCCACACGAAACAGGGGTAGGTCACTTTTACATGTACAGAAAATATTGGTAAACTCTCTTTAGTACTGTATGCCGAGAAATTTTTCGGAGTCAAACTTTCGCCCTTTGCCAATAAAATCAATTTTTGTCCAATGTTTATTTCACCCTTCTCATTTAGTTACTATGCTTATTATGCTGTATACTTATATTCACTGTAATGATAAATTTGCCCTCATTACGGATGGCAAAAAAGGGCAAAAATTAAACTGCAGCGAAATTTTCCCAGTATACATTATAAAAAGAAATAGGTCACTCAACACCGGTACATCTATAAATAAGAAAAAGTCACTGTGCACTTGAACATTTTATGAACAAGATATTTTCACTCATTTCCTTGGATTGTAGAAGGACGTCTATGAAGGAGCCTACGTCCACACACCTATCTCCAGTGAAAAAACGTGTTAAGGAGAACACACCACCAGACTCCTTACTCCAGCAGGATGCAGCTCAGACATTGTGCAACTGGTCCATGTCCCAGGGGCGGGAGCAACGTCAACCAATCGTGATCGCCGACACTCCCAGCCCTGCTGTCAGCATCATCACGATCAGCTCCGACAGTGACGATGATGCAGATCACAAGCACCACAGTCGCAGGTTTGTCTTTTATGGAAATTAATTAAATAACTTTGCCCAGTGTTTTTATGCCCCTGCCATAAAAAGGGGGGGGATATAGGGTTGCCCAAGTCCGTCCCGTCGTAAGACATTCTCTAGTTTTCATTATGAATTCATTGAGTAATCAACATAGCAATAAGTATGCCAGATTACCTCTGAAACAATTGATTTAACAAAACAGGTTTACAAGTAAAGCTATTGATGCAGAAAGTCAATAGTGTATAGCATCTTTTCAGAACAGTGTGTGTAAAGGGAAATAACTCCTGTTGTCAAACGTACAGGGAATATCTGATATTGCTTACCTTACTGTGAATTATGTGTTCTCCCAGTTTGGAATGCCTTGTTAATTGGGTGTCTAATTTGTGATAAACATAATATAAAGTAGATCAGTTTTATTATTGTATGTCATGTTTTTCTTTATAAAACTGTAACTGGCAGTATTCAAACTTGTGTTTTAACACTTGCTCTATTTCAGGGGTAAGAATAACCAAGGCGTCCATTTTGTGCAGCCTACTACACGGAATTCACAAGCCTTTACGTCCTCTTTGGCAGGCCCTACAGCTGACTCTTTCGGTGAGTTAAGTTTTCTATTTATAAACATTGCATGTCAGTTTGTATTGGTGCTTTTGTCTCTGGATATTTATGATATTGTTTTAAAGGCAAATTTGAAAAATACTTTACTTGTATGTATACTTCTTCATATTAAAGTTTTGTGCAAGAAGTGCTTTATGCTAATAATAGAGACCAATCGGATTGTAGTAGGAAGTCATAATCCGACTGATCCAACTTGCATAATCAGTTTATAATTTTAAGGGACTGAATACCCAAATCAAGTGGAAACACTTTTTTTACATCAAGAGACAGTTGTTTACTGTACATTAGGTTTCATTCTTTAATAAGAAATGGAATTGAGTAAATATTTTGCAGTTTTGATGTTTTTCTACATTACCATTAATCATATAAAAATATAAAAATCACAAGAAAAAATGATTTTCAGTGAATACTTTACATTGTATCATTTAGCATTGTGTTCAGTAATGAACCAATTATGTTGGATATGGACTTTGTAATTGATAATCGGAATTGAAAAGGGCAAACCAATAGATTTTCGATTAAAATTGGTTGTCAACCCATCACTAATTAATGATAAAATATTTCACTGACCTATTTTACATGTTTTTGTTGAAGATTCACTGAGAGGAAGGAAGAACAACAGTGTCATAGTGGCTGATGTACAGGACATCGATTTTGAGGAGAGTATAAATTCCTACAACAAGAAACAGATTATCCTCACGCCCATTAAGCATGAGGAGGTTGAGCGGTCAACTCTGGCCACTAACCCGTCCCACTACCTGTACACCAACAGTCTGGACTTGCCCAGCACCACTACCACAGCCCTGGTGCCACCCATGATATCCAGCAGCTTTGACACCAAACCCAGGAAGATGCGGGAACAGGCAAAGGTCTCGCCTTACATGGCTAACATTCCAAAGCAAGAAACCTTTGTTCCCACATCAATGGGGAGAAGCTACGACAAGAACCGTGGCATGCGTAGTCCCAAACTGGAAGTGAGGCTTCCCCCGCTGGAGGTGGAGATCAACAGTGCTGCGCTTCAAGGCAAACTTGCTTATGTGTCACCTACAGTGCGACCGGGACATAGCTCACAAAAGTTGGCGGCCACCCAGAGTCTTATGTCCCAGACTGGGTCAGTTCTAGGGGGCAAGCACTGGTCAGGCAATATTAACTTTGGTAGTCGGCACGTTCCTGGGACTAGCCAGCTTTCGCCTGTGCAAGGGGGCGTCTCTCTCACACAGCCTGTGTTCCTTAGTGCTGGCACACAAATGGAATTCAACAGGTTTGTACAAAATATGAAATAAGGGAAAATACTTGCTTTGCCAATGATTTATGAAATATTAACCCTTTCACCCCTATGTAACTAGTAAACCCTACCATGCATTGGTCTGGATAAATCCATTATGGTCTACAGTGAATTGTTTGTTTCTTTGAAATCACACTTTTAAATTGAAAGGAAAGGAGTATTGTGGCTTTATGATGAATTTTATCATGGTAATATTTCATGGAAGAAAGGTTTAAACATTAACTTAGTTAATTTTATGGAAGAAAGATTTAAACATTAACTTAGTTATCATATGATCTTAGAGTATGATATAAAATATATTTGTTTTGCATTACAGAGACTACCGCCGACCCCCCGCTCTACAGGGAAGTCCAATTCACCACTACCTACTGCCTGCTCATCAACAGCCACAAGTGGCTGCTATCCCGGCCGGCATCAGTCAATATGCGCCTTTCTCCCCCAGCGTGGCTCCGCCTCCGGCCCACCAGAGCCCACGACACGTCCAATACACTACCCAGCCATTACCAGCACACGTACACCCAGTTCTGCAGTCGTCCACTCTTCCGGCGGGGCCCTACCAGCCCCAGCTGACCTCACAGTACGGAGTGGGGACTGCCACTACTGGCTTGTATGCGACCTACCCTCTCAGTCCCAACAAGGGCAGATCATATCAGTATTTCGCATGATTTCTAATCTTTGTGTATGGCAGCTGATCAACTATCAAATTCCTTGTATACAGTCCACCCTTGATTTTCTAAAGTTTTAATCATGTCCTGAATATGCATCGAAATCGTTGCAAAAATAAGACTGCATCGAACCTATAATCAGGTAGAAAAAGACATCTGATTTTTACGTTTTTGTTCTTACTACGATTTTATAATACGAGGTGTTTAGTTTCATTACATAAGATATATTATTAGAGTCTTATAAAAGTTTTTGATTTTTACTGAAATTTTAATGACTTTAATGGTTTAGATTTGATTGAGAGTGATCTGTATACTGTTATATTCTAGTACTATACCGATGGTGCTAATAGGCGGACATTGTACCAACATAGGCTGACATAGTGTAGCAATGGCTGAGGAAGTGTGTGGGCTTGTACTATGACGTGACAGGCTACATAGAGCATACACGCCACACGTTTGGTGTGGGCAGGAGGTACTACAGAGACAGACTAGTGCAACATCATCGTACGTCAGTAGTGACACCAGGATGGTGCACCATCGCCATTGTAGCTGGAGACAACAGCGCCAGACTGGTGCATCATCATAGATGGAGCCACCATTCAGACTGGTATATCGTCTTTGGTGATGACACTGACTCAAAGCTGTTCCATTATTTACTGGTGACCGTACTAGCACCTCCCAGGCCACATGGTCACGTTCAATGGTGCAATGAGGCAAAGCTTGGTTGTGATCTTTTTAATGCAGCATTTCAAAATCTTTAAAGCATTTCAGAACGACAGAAAAATGTGTGTAATGGCATTATTCTCAAGAAAAGATTCTGAATGATATTTTTTGGAAAGAAATTGAATGTCAAAATGCTAGCAATACATGTTATGTTAAGTAAGATTTACAGAAATATGTATGAAAAGGGCTGGAATTTCAAAGTCTGACGTTTAAATATGCTTCACAGATCTTGAAGTGCTCCATGTGTTCTTTTTTAACTTAAATTATATAAGAGGAAAGTTAAATCATCATCATGCTTACAAATTTTAATAAGATAATCTTGGCACTTTGTATTTTCAATCTAGGCTTTTCTATCAAGAGACGATACTGTCTTGCTACATGTGCATGTTGGTTAAACAGTGCTGTGTGTCTATCCGCTTCCAAGAGACTGTTGTTCCTGTCTCCTCTGTGTTGCCCACACATTTGATATTTTATCCATCATTTAAAACTGTACAGAACGGTATAGGGTGATCGTAACTTTGTACACGAACTTAACATGATCTTATAGGTGTAGAGAATCAAGCATTTATGTGGTTTATATGGCATTAGAGTAAGTCATTGATTTATCATCAGTTTTACCTTCACATTTCCTATGTATGTTCATTATTGAATTGGATGAGTGACTTGACTACAAAATCAGCTTCAGAACGACATTTTATAGATACTCAGAGAGAAGCCAATTTTTCGTGTGATGTAGTCAGTCTGCTGTATTTATCACATTTGCTCAACAACGGAACAGGCATTTATAGTTAAATGGATTTTAAACAGTTATCCATGATTTGTAGTAAATATGTAATTCAAGTAGCAAGTACAAGTGATTTTAGTGTACATTATTTTGTTGTGTATTTCATTTTATAGTATTAATGATATAAGTCTGAACATGTGTAATATTTTTAAAAAATCAACCATATTATCCCAATTTTTAAGTAGTTTTTAATCTCTTGTTTAGGGGTTAAATTTTATGTTAGCAATTTAGTGTTCAATGATTTTAGCTGGATAGAGTGTGTCGGCTCCAATGCCTGCCTGGCTCCGTCTGTAACAGTTCAGGTGATAAAGGGAGTATATAGGATACTGCAGACGTTTGATGAGACTACATGCTTCTCGGTTGATTAAATCCAGACTAAGATGTAATTATATTGAATGTCAAGTGTTTCAGTAAGGTGCCCACCGGTGTCAGCGACTTTTCCTGTCGATTGATTTTATATTATGAGGTTTAAATTAGAAAAAAAAGTTTTCTTCTTATTCTAAAAAATAAATTACACATGAAATACAAAAGTAGTAAATTTGATATAAGAACATGGATATCTATAAAAAAAATTGACTAATCCGAAAGATTAATTTTAAATCTTCACATTTTTGGGAACTTACTGTGTTCACTTCTCTGACATTTTTTTCGAGTGAATTTGTGATTTTGAATCTGGCGTGAAAGTTATTGAAAGAGTTCTTTCAATTAAGTGTTTGAATTGGGTATAGCTGGATTTCAATGCATAGACTTACTATAAGTTCTTCAGCATTTACTGTTCAATAGTACATGTCGATTCACCTAGAAAGTTGGGATGACATTAATGAGAAAGAGTTTTGAAACTTTCTAGGTAAAAAACTGTTCTGCTGTTGATTTTGTGTCGAGTCTCTCCGAGGTTTTTAATATTAACTCTTGATCACCAATATTTACACCATTGTGTTATAGTAATGTCGGTTTAATTTTGTGCAGCTGTTTCTTTGTCAGTGGGAGTGATGTGTTGTTTTCATATGCTTCAATTTGTACAGTGTAAATTTTAAAATATCTTGTAGTGCCTGTGATGAACTTGACAGAGAGAAGAATTCATAATTCAAGAAATACACCACAAATATTGTGTCGATGAAATGTGTATACCTTTTGCGTTTGTCTGAAAGTCAAATCATACAAAATGCCAATACAATTGTAGTAAATATATTATTATAATATTATCATATATATATATATTATATATCAATCAAGTGCACTATTTTTCTATCAAGTAATGAATTGTAAAGACAATATAAATATCGATATTATGTAAATTAGCATTTGTGATTGTTGTATTTAGTTGTATTAGTACTTGGTGCACATAGTGTAAGTCTTTCCCCCTTCCCCATATTTAATTACCATTGTCCTGCCCATATATAATTACCACAGCAATACTGCTATTTAGAATCATTATTTATCTGACAGACTTGCATCATAAGTAGCGTAGATAGTATAGACCCCCATTAACCCCCACACCCGTGTAGCTTCTTGTCTTAAGCCATATATGGTGCCATTTTTATTATGATATAATATATGAAAAGAGTTCGATTGGGATTTTGCAAAAGTCCGTGTATAGTAAATGAGCTATATTTTTTAACTTGGGAGAAGTTGGCAAGAAAGAGGGAATGAAGTGCATGATATTCACAAGAGTAATTATTTTCGAGTTATCATTATTATTATTATTTTTTTTTTTCATTTGGAAAATTTGCCTAGAAGAAATTTGCTGTACAGAGTGAAGCTACTGAAATGTGGTGGCCAAATCTAACAATTTGTAATATACGGTGATATGTAGATACAATCCCCCCCCCCCCCCCTTTCTTGACGAATAATGTATTTTACATACATAGATGTAAAAGTAGCGGCCTTCGGGAAATGTTACGTGTTTTTTGACCAGACACCCGTGTTTGTGTTTATGCACATAAACCATTGTGATACTCAATGTTTGTACAAAGGGAAAACATTATGCCAAAGTTTGTGTAGATTTTCAATCGTTGACATTGTATGATGGTAATATCGTCGAGATTGTCAGCCTCACCTAACATTGTATATTATGTATGTTGTATTTACTGTGTGTTTGACTGTAGGCCAGATCATGTTTTATCACTTGCCAGTATTTGGGATGTGGATAGTCTTTCATAACCTATTTCCTTGTTATTCAGTTTTATTTACTTTTTTTTTTTTCCCAAAGTATTTTATAAGAAGGGGAAACAGTGTAGAAAATGTAGGATTTTTTCCTTAAGTGGAAAAATGTGATATCAGAAAAAATTGTATTCATAAACAGAATTAAGAAATAAATATTTTTCACTTTCTATGTTGAAAACGAAATACCTTGGTAGCCAGGCTCTCTGTTCTAAATAATTAAGACTTGAATTTTTTTTATTTGAAAAATACAGTATTGTAGGTAATAGTTATATAGTTTGAATTTATTGAATTATGAATAAGATAGGGCTCAATTGATCAACTAGGAGGGAATTGTGATTGTCAGGTGCTGCAGTACCCCCACTTTACTCCTGCATACCATTCTTGCACTTTTCCTGTTATACTGTACTCATTAATTAGCCACCACTGCCAGGTATCGCCACCCTATATCTAACACCCAGACGTCAGTATTCCCGTCACTTAACAATGTGTTCAGACATAATATATGTAGAGTTAATGTTGGCATTGCTAGAAGTGCTTGTTACAAATTCCCGAAAATTATATCTTTTTTTTCATTATATAAAGACATTTATTCTCATACAATATCATGCATTATGATTACATATTGAAGATGACTGACTTGGGTCGCAGAAGCAATAATATGCTAACATTTTTTAGTCATACGTATTGAATTAATCTATGCCTCTTAGCAAGTACGTGCCCGTAGATGTGGGTGTTATTATGGTGCAATTGCAGTAAAACTGTCCATTCCTCATAATTATAGTGTATACAGTAAGCTGCCCTCATACTTATTATAAATCATGATAGCACATTAAGTTTACCTCATCCTAGAAGATAGTTATACAGATTTGTTGTACATACCAGTATTCATAGTAACTATCCCAGAACTAAACATGTTCACCCCTGAAGACGCATTTGAACTCTTCCAATTCAAAGGCTGGAAGGGTTCATTATGAAATTTCAGGGGTGAATGTGTTAATTAACCTACCAAACGCTTCATCCTGAAAGTGTCCGCTAACTTGCCTCAGGCTCTTCATCCATTCACATCACCGCTTGCTAGGTTTGCTCGGGTGGCGTAATACACTTGGTTTCCTTGTCTAAAAAAAGGTGCGATTTCTGTGAGATCCACATTACTGTTATCACTGTTGTGTGGGACATCCCAAGCAGCTATAGCCACCCCTACAAGTTCTACAACCCCAGAATAACTGCATGTTTATGTATAGGTCCAGAAGCAGTTCCCTGTAGTCACAATTTCCCGGTCAAATCTTCATGAGAAAAAAAAAAATGAATAAATAAAACTGAACAACTGATTTTATTCTACCTGTGTGTGTTCATTTTGATTATATATAAACTATTATCAATAATTATTATTGTTGTGTTTCAGCATTACTTATAATATTGTAGAACAGAGTTATACACGTTTATTGGTGCACCACACGTGTATAGCAGTAGTGTGTCCCACATTTAGTTCCCTTTGAATTGTATACATCTTCGTATGTACATTTTTTTGTGTAATTTCTCATAGATGATATAGAAGTTTTTTTTTAAAAATATTTTAGTTTTTTTCGTTAAAGAAAGTTAGATTTGATTTTCAAAGTTTGCTGTAGTTTCATTTATAGAAAAAAAACAATAAATGTTATTATTAAGAATGAAATATATATTTGATGATTGAGAGAAGATGCGTGCTACTGAAGTAATGGCACAAAAATATCAAAACCTAGCATGTGGTAGCATTAGACTGTAATTATTACTTGTTTGGATTAGATAGGATTTAGGATCGGTTTTGGGTATTCTTTGTTAGCTTTGTTATAAAATATTTTATTACCATTGTTTGAACAAAAAGTTATTCAGTGATAATTAAACAGGAAATGTTTTGGAGATGTGTACTTTGGTAGTCAAGTTTGTAGTAAGGTTTCGTTGCTTTCCGTCTGACCTTGGTGTTAACTCATTCACCCCTGAAGACACATTTGAACTCTTCCAATTCAAACATTGGAATAGTTCATTATGAGAGTTCAAGGGTGAATGAGTTAAGGTGTTTTGTAGAATAGTTTTCCCCCAATTATGCATAGTTTGAAAATGAGTCTCAGCGCCATTCCATTTAATAAGTTTGTTTAAGAATTGTAACGTTGTTGCCTCGTACGATTAGGACTCAATAATGTGAGATAATCATGTGTTGTTATAGCCATTCATTGATGTATGAACTTATATGTATTCGGATATCATAGCATTTCTCTTCTTACTCTTTAACTCTCATATTTATGCAAAAAGAATATTAAATTTGTATTTTAAATTTGATGAATTTGTAGCACAGTTTTAGAATCTGAAGATTATTTTTTTTCCCCTTCACAAGCTTGTAACTTGGTTACTTTTCATCTAAATGAACTGTGTTTTATTATATTTATACTGTTCTATATTTAAAGAAATATCCATGTAGGACAGTGCTTAATACAGCCATCCAACATTCACCTTCTACGGGGGCATATGTAATGGTTGCGGAGAACTTTCCTGTTGTCAATAATTAATTTGTAATATTGGGAATCAACCATAACTGAATTGTCCAGTTTTAAAATTTCCATGATGCAAGTGAAGAAACAGTTTGAAGCTCATTTAATTTTAAGAGACAAATAATTGACCATGACACCAGGAATGAATGGACATTATAAATACAAAAGCTGTATATTGTAGGGTTTGAAAAGGATTTGAACATGCCATTTTGAAATGTAGACTAATATTTACGAACACATTATGAAGGCTTTAAAAATATATTAACTTTATTCTGTAAAGTTGTACTTATGTCCATTGCAAATTTTTCGAATATTGAGTCAAGATTGTTTGTATTTTGATATCAAAATGTGTTCACTTGTATCATGGGAATGGGCAAAACACTTGAGCATGCACCTAACAATGCTTTGTCACTACTCAGGGTAGTTTAGAGAGAATCATACAGTAATAACGCTATTTTGAATCAAATTATGATCTGTCTTGTAAGTCATGACCCCTGTTGTATGTCTTATCACCATACTGTATATTGCCCCCTTTATAAATGGGAGATTTGTCATATCAATATTGAAGATATCCAAAGTTTTATAATGTAATAATATTAGCTTGCCTTTTGCCTTGTCTTATTAACAATATTATATTTATATCATCATGTATATCAGGCACATGTCATTTGTAGAATATTGTACAAATTCTACGGATTATTCTCCATACCATAGCATTATTAGCGTATTTCGTAACTGAGAGAACAGAGCTTAGATTGAATCGTAGATTGTCAAGTCATCAAATGAAAACATACCTCTCTGCTTACCTGTCTCAAAACCTGTTAATGAAGACTTATACTCGGTTCTTTGTCGCAGTGCAGATCTTACTTAATGCTGCAACTTTTTCATATGTTTCTTGCCAAATTCACTTGGATCTTGATATAGGAGGTTTCGGCCAACATCCGATTGTATTTACTTTGAGGTCCTTGAGAAGACACTCATATTTAGATAACAAATAAATAACATAATTGGGTAATTTGATATTAAAGGTGTGTCATGAAAATAGTTTCAAACAAAAATAACAATTTAAAAATTATTATAGATATTAATATAATGCATATTTCATACATGAACCAGTTGTCAAATCAGAATTTTCGATGTTGCAGCTTTGTTAAAGCCAGAATTCAATTGGTCTAAACCTTAACAGAAAACAAAACGTTTCAAATAAAAAAAATCGTCTTCGTAGAGAAATTTAATGAATAGTTGCTCAGGTGAATAAATAAATACTTATGTTTTGTCCATATTTTGAGGGCATTGTTAATTGTACCCCTGGTACATGTACTTGTTTGCTGTTCACGGAGTCTTTGACTCAACACAGGGAGGGGGGTAGGCATACTTCCCTTTCATCATGGTTCTTGTTAAAATATTTGTGTATATGCGGGTAAACTGAGCACTTTGATGGCATTCTTCGATAATACTGTAATTTTTTTGTCAAAACCCTTTCATCATGGCATGGACCCATTCGTTCATCTTTAACAACACATAGTTTTCATCGGCCACACGGTATTTTATTGTATCAATAGATAACATTTTATTGTCAAATTTAAAAAAAAACAGGTTACTAGCTTTCCATGAAAATTGTCACATCCAAATATGTTCAGTTGTACACTATTCTTGTCTAGATTTTTATCCTGATTATCATAGTTCTATATATATATATATATATTTTGCCATATCATATCGGGTTTTTTATTATAACATTTTTAACACCACGATTAAGGTAATCTTTTACGAGGTGTGTGTGCGTGTTTTCCAACTTAGTACTCTCACATGGAGAACTGTAGTGTATGTGAATCGTTACCCCGAGTTTGATCTCAATTATAATCGGTTTTATGTTAATCAATTGTAAGGGTTTGTTATCAATTTGATTCGTAGACATTTCCTTTTTTAGTATGTTTTTTTTCCTTATTACTTTTCTTGGCACACTCTTGGATTACTTCAGATACTTTAACAAAATTTGCAGAGAAGAAACCGAGCATGGCACATGTGCAAATATTTTATGTCAAGAAAATTGTCACAGACTACTCCAATATAAAAAATGAAAGCTCAAGATTTAATTAAATTAAAAAACACATTCCCATTATGACTTGAAATTATATAAAATGTTCAATTGATCAAAATGATGCTTATTTATTAGTTCAACGTAACTTACATTAAAACTATTATTTTGTCATATTTCAGATATCTTCCTTTCTTTTATTGTTTTTATAATGGAAATATTTTATAATTGAAAGCCATCTGGAGGTACATGTATCTGTTACCAAGATTTTGCTAAAATGGACAAAAAGGAGATAATTTTATAAGATCCTAAATGTTTTAAGATTAACTAATTTGAAAATTTTAACACTTGATAATGTTAATTACCTGCAAGTATCCAGAGTGTTGCCATTTTTTTTGCAATTTTTGATTATTTTTTTTAATTATGACCTGTTTATACTTAGTATTTTGTATTCCTTCATTATTATACTACTCATTTTGTCTAGTCAGTGTTAGACAGTTGTCGTGGTTACACCTAGTTACTTTATACCCAGTGTGCTATATCTCGCCATAGTAGCTCATCCTTACGTATCCCTTATTTGCTATTTATTTCATTTATGTAGATTTCATTTGGCGATTAAGAACACAGGAGAAGTGAGCAAGGACTAGAAACTGCTTCACAGAATAGCTTGTCAAAGGAAATATGGGTTTCACTAGAGAATACACACCTTTTTAGCCTCGTTCGATATTATGGTTGTCTATTTGCAATTTTACTTATCTTAATGTAGTTCATTAATTCATTTAGCAATTATTTCATTAACTTTTAAAATTTCTTGTAAATTTAATTTAAATTCAACACCAATAATGAATTGCTTTTCATACAAATTAATATTCAGAAAACATTTTTTTTTAAATATTTGAACTCGCACTGGGCCGAAGGGGCCCAGCGAGCTTATGCCATGGTGCAGTGTCCGTCAACTTTTCCTTTATAGAAAGACTACTTGTACAGTATGATTGAAGGGATTCTGACTAAACTTGATATGGATTAATATCCTTTGGTTTGGGGAATTAAATGGCCACCTTGGAGTAAAAGGGGTGGGGCTCAGAAGGAAAAATGGGTGTAACTGAAGTTGATCTGAATAATTTGTACATGGACCTGAAAAGCTCCCGTTTCTTTTATATTGGTTTGAAATCCAAAATTGCTGCCTTGTCCTTTGATTCATCCAGATATTTCTGATTAATTTCTAATTCCACCAGATAAATTTTAAATGTTAAATGTTTCTGTCATTCCTCCTATCAAATATTATTCTTGTGTTAGAACTCTCAGATAGCCAAGATAGTCTAAGTCTAAGTTGGCAGAAACTTTTTGACTTTTGTTCACTTTTGTTAATAAAGAAACAGGTGACCGATAAGGGCCCAATGGGCAATATGTTTCGACATGAATTAAAGGCGATTGCCTGTCTTAATATTCAGTGACATTATGGATAAAGGTGATTGCCTATTACACTATTTAGGGAAAGTATCTTATACATTTTTGCTAGTGTATTTCATTTTAACCACTGCAATTTTTAAATTATATTCCGTCTCTTTGTTGACATTGATGCCTGCATTGTTGGGAGTGTGTACTGATAAACCGGGAAGTCTGAGGTAACCAAACTTCTCTCTTGAGGTTAGACTTAAATTGAGTTAACAAGATCTCTGCAAAATATTTAAAAAAAAATCATAGGAAGAAATCAATTTCTTACTATCTCTCAAAATCAACTTTATGTATTATGTGTATAATATGTACCATAAGTACGTTTAATCAATAATTGGGGAAGTTCTTTGTTTTGGACACTTATACGGGACTCTCTCGTCTTGTTTCGTTCATATGGGGGTTAAAAGGAATTTTATTTTGGACAGGGGGAAGGGGGCAGACCACTCTGCCTAGACCAATAAGGTTTCTGTGTTAATGTGGTCTAATTGTATATCAAAGTAGTACTGGCTATTGTCAAGGCCCTCTGCAAGGCGCATCAATACACGCTTCCAACAAAGCGGGCAAATTCACAAGTATTATCATTAACGCCCATATTATTATTGCACATTCATTGCCTGTTTTGACTTTTATTATGATTTTTGTCGTTTTTTGTGTTTAACCATAATCCATCGTTGTATTATAACACTGGTGTGCAATATTTCCAGTACTACAGACTGATTGGTGTCACGATAGAATCACATTGGTATGGGTCGCTATACGCCATTATTTGTTGCTAACTTGTGATGGTAGTTTCCAGCAAGAGTTGTTTAACATCAGATGGTAGATCTATCAGATAACATTCACCGTGGGATCAATAGCACTATTAAATTGAATTCACCATTTAAGAATTGTGTTTGTTGTTGTTTAATGTACATTCAGACAAGATATTCTTACGGAATATGTGATATACTTAAGGTATATGTGAAGAGAGCTCTCATCAGAGTAGCTAATGTCAAGATATACTTCGGGAATATATGAGATCTCATCAGAGTAGCTAATGTCGAAGATATACTTCAGGAATATATGAGATCTCTTGTAAGAGCAGCTAATGTCGAGATATACTTCAGGAATATATGAGATCTCATCAGAGTAGCTAATGTCAAGATATACTTCAGGAATATATGAGATCTTACGTCCTTAAATGACCTTGAGATGACCTTTAATAAGATGTTAAACAAAATAAAACCAAAACAAATCGTTAGAGTAGCTAATGTCAATATATAGTTGAGGAATATATTACAGATCTCATCAGAGTGGCTAATGTATGCAGAGAAATTCATTGCCCTCCGTAATTGGGCAAAATTTATCGGGACAGCAAACCTTTATACACACATCATACTATACATACCAATTTTATGTGAAGGGCAAAATAAATTCTTGGTGAATATGGATTTTAAAAGGGTGAAAGTATGACGGAGCAAGTTACCTGGTATATATAATACAGTATTAATTTGGAATCAAGGGGTTATTTCCAATCTGCGTATTTATGACCGATACATAGTTAATACCTCTGGCACAGTCATACTCTTCGTTGAGGAGCTCTTGTCACTTTGAGATCACAATTATTAGATTATCTTGCATGAAGTGCCAATGAGTACATGTGCCTATCCTCGTCTAAGACAATTGTCAATATCTTGCAATCTGAAAGATGGAGTTGGATAGGACATTTGGCAAACTATTCAATGTGTGAATTGAAGAGCCTGTATATAGATCAAGACCTTTTAAGCATTTAAAGTTCTCCCAGATGTATCGTTGCTGGAGTAGTAGTGTTTATGCAGGCCTTGCAAGGCTAGGCACTGTCGAGGATCGACTGAAAGCAGGATTAGATTACTAGGTCCAACCTTATTTCATAAGCAACCAACTCTGGTCCAACCGGTTCAACCGATTAGATTGCGGTAAACGAATGCGGCCTTAAGTACAATCAATCCTTGAGTGACTCGTATACCATCCACTCTTGGAATGGAACTTTCGGATTACATCACATGATTTCCTTGGAACAACATGATGAATTGTGAATAAGAGTTGCATCCCTTGAACCATAGCATCCACCATCTGCAATTTTTTAAATAAAGTTGCCTCCCTTGGATCACAACATGTATTATGTATTAATGGCTACAAACAATTTCAATCTTTGTGAAGCTTTTATTGTAAAAACTAAATGAAGAAGAAGCAGTGTTCAAAATCTGAATATAACAAATGAGACAGAAATCCTGATGGATTTTTTTTTAGTTATGAGACAGAATTCATGATCCATATTTTCTTGATAGCTCGGAGCAAGTTTGCTACCATATACATGTCAAGTTATGCACTGATGCCAAGTACAGAAAAACATCAATACTGCCAACATATTTCAGGGTCTTTTATCTTTATTTTCTTCTGAGCAATTCATTGATATGTTTCCCCTTATCTTTTGCTAAACCCCTTTACAATGCCGAAAATTTACGTGACAATAATGATGGCAATATAATGAAGTTTTAGTTTAATCAAAAGTTATGTTTTCGCATTAGTGACATCTATACAAATATCAACGTATTTCAATCCATGAGTTAAACAAGGATAAAAGTACTTTCCAACAACAGAGCACAACTCCTATAGGGGAGAAATATAAATAAAATTTTGAGTAACAATTCCAGATTAATAACAAGGGTATAGTACAATAAAACACGTTTAAGGTAATAGGAGTGTATTGATAAACGGAAATAGGAAGTACATCCCTAGTTGAAAAACCAGTATCGGGAGACAGTATCACAATTTCCGCATATTCTAATGTTTAATATTAAACTGATCAATATTGTATGTTTATTATTGA
>JAUMHH010152015.1:0-19169 GCA_032359455.1 Chlamys rubida | reverse complement strand
ACTATCATTAGAGGAAACTGTTGTCGAATGATAGTCGTAATTGTTGTGTGGCCCTGTCGTCAGTGGATCATGTTGTCATACTATTGTCGCTACTATCATTAGAGGAAACTGTTGTCGAATGATAGTCGTAATTGTTGTGTGGCCCTGTCGTCAGTGGATCATGTTGTCGTATTATTGTCGCTACTATCATCAGAGGACACTGTTGTCGAATGATTGTCGTTATTGTTGTGTGGCTCTATCATCAGAGGAAATGGTCCCCAAATGACATCATCTGTTGAATCTGTACAATCCCAATAGATCCACCAAATTGCTCCTAGTTAACATGAATGATCATCTTCACGTGTGAACAAAAATGGCCGCTCCCATCACAATCTGTAATAACAGAAACTGGCTCAGATCAGTTATCGGTAACGGTTACGGGTATCTGTGCCTTTGTTAGGCTTTATGATATTTTATATATATGTGTTGATGCTGTGTCAAATACTTACAAATATAAATAAACATTAGTTATTTCAAAAATTGTTAACCTCAGAGAGATTGTTTCAAACTTACCTACCGTATCTTATTTTCAGTCGTAGATTTCGATGTATACCATATTTAAAAAATAAATTGTTTGATATTTGTAATCGCTATGGAGATATACCCATTCAAAATACGGACAAGTCCAAGCCTGTGGTGTGATAATAGCTATCAGTAAAGTCGAATTATTTCCGGTTCGGCAAATGAATTGATTTTATGACATATTCGCCATAAACCGTCAAATGATGTCCGAAAGGTTCTGACCAATTAAGATTACAAGAGGTGGTCACTATGGCATTAGGAATAGCCACTACCAAGGTCGTCTAAACTGATCAATCAAACCGATGTACTCGTTAATTGATTTCCGGTGTCGTGCTGCATGTGCGTGACCGACCATTCCTGTAATGTTCTGATCGGGAAGGGATAATCAACACCCAGGTCACACATCATACGTGTGAAAACAAAAGACAATGACGTCAAGTATGTGCCCTTAATCTATCAAATGTTCCGGATACAGTTGACCAGATACCTGTATATTTACATTAGGTGACGGTTAGTCCGTCTCGTTCCATCTACTTGTGCTCAATCGACGACATTAGACGATAACTAACGTAACGTCACAACACAGCACATAAACCCATTTGAGGTATGCCGTGCGTATTTGTAATTAACGTTTATTTCCTTTTGTCAGGCATTTTCGAAATTACGATTACGTTAATAAATATTAGTTGACCTGAATAATGATATGGTCATCCCTGACATTACGAATGGTGTGACCTAATTCAGAAGGTTTTAATTGTCATTGGCCTCTTCCGATTTATCATACGGACCACGCATATCTCGACCACGCAAATGGTGAAACTTTTTAAAGATCTCTGATGACTCTACATACGGTATGTAGATGTTAACGTAATTTGGACGAAGAGAGCTGTATACATTATGTACATCAATTTATACCAAAGCTGGACCCGAGTCGTCTGCAGCCTGATAGGCACGCTAATCACACTGTACAATCAGCCTCCTGTCACGTAAGATAACTGCCTTAGACTGACCACGAACTACACAGCAATCAAATACCTACTCGAAAAAAAATCTACGACCATTAAGATTCCAGCGATGTCGGGGGCTATAGATGTCCTCTGTCTAAGGGCAATCAGGGTAGGCTGATACGTTTTAGGTAGGGGGTTTGCTTTGATTGCAGTTCTATGTCTAGGGACGGTGAATATAGTGTTCTGGTGATGTTGAGGGCCATGGTCACCTTCTCTCTCTAGGGACGGTGAATATAGTATTCTGGTGATGTTGATGGCCATGGATCGCCTCCTCTGTCTAGGGGCAGTAACTATTGTGTTCTACTGATGGTGAGAGCTGTAAGTTGCCTCTTCTGCCGGAGGACAGAGAATCCATGGTCATAGTGATGTTTAAGGCCATGGATTGCCTTCATGTTCAGGGCCTTGAGATTTTTGTCATGTTTAAGGCGGTAAGATTGCCTTCATGTCTAGGGCTATGGGATTTGCGTCATGTTTAGGGCTATGGGATTGGTGTCATGTCTAGGGCAATGGGTAGCCTTAATGTTTGGGGCCATGTACTGTCTGATCTCTATGTCAAGTAATTGTGTAGAGTATCCGATGCTCGATTCCTTGTCTAACTTGGTGCGTGGAAGTTTCGGATATGTCGTTCATCTTTTGTTTTTCTTGTAGCACAATGGTACGTTTGATAGTCGGGTTATTGTTTGAATGAGTTTAAGTGATAACTGCCATATCATACCGCGTGCAGCATTGTGTGGTTTCGCCTTTATGTTTCCATGAGTCAGTCTTGAATTAACATGGGGAATAACTTGGTAACTTTCTTATGTTCCCGATTCACAGGAAAGGGGAGTTCTTTCACTCCGTCCATCAACAGAATGAACATGTTTGTACAAGAAAAGTCCTGAGTAGTCGACATTTGGTTTCTCGTTGCAGCTGATAGTTCAATATTAGGTTTCTAAAGATTTTTCAAAATAACAAAACCTTTTCACCTGCGATAACCTTGGTTTCATTTGTGTAAACATATTGTATAAAATAATTTGAAATAAATTGTTACAATACTATCTCAACCTTGTCCAATCAGCATACATATGGTTATAGTATAAAAAGGATCTCATGATGAACTATTTGATGTAATGGAAAGAGTTGTTAGTGTGTCCTGATAATGTATAAGCTTGGAAAAGATCTCATTGTTTTCAAGTTAGAATTCTGTCTCCATAATGAACGAGTTCAATGTCAATGTCTTGATAAATATTTTTTCTCTTGTAAAATGATAAAAAACAAAGATGTTTTGAAGTCTTTATATACATGCAAGTGAGGATTAACCCGTCCTATCCCACTTCATGCTTCATATCTTTTAAAAAACCACTCCGTCCCTTCCTTCTCCGTAAGTTGGAAATACATTTGATCACATACCTGTTGAATCTTGTTATAGTAATACAAGCAATTTTCAGACCATGCAATACAACGTCTAAAAACTAGGCCTGAACACTGTGTAAGGGTATTAAAGCATGCATACAACTACATTCAATTATAGCCAGATCTAAGGAAAGAATGCACCTGTGGTATCCAACTGTAGGCGCGCGCTAAGTGACATATGTCGGCCTTATCAAAATCAGAGGCTGTGTTTTTGTTTTTTTTGTTTTTTGCTTATGGGACACTGAATAAAGCAAATTTGATATGCTGCCCCAAATTCAACACTTGCGACCTTCTCCCTTCCTATTCTTTCATTTCTATGGTGTCTTTGTGGGAGACTATCTCCATATGATCTGATCTATTGCGAGCACGTGAAACCTGAACAAACAATGTTAAATGCACCACATAGAGACCGAGATCTGCCTTGGCAAATAGCGAGCAAGTTGCTTCCTAACGAACATTTATTAATCCAATATCAACCCGATTATCAATTGTCCATCAAATGTGGAACCTGATCAGAGCGTTGTTGTAACATGGATACCCACAGTTATCTCTCTTGATTAGTTCCACGGTTTATTATAATAAATATGACACTTTACTCATGCTCATTATGAATATAAAACTAATCAGTATTCCTCTATTTTTTTAAATTTCTATAGCAGAATGAGGTTTTACGTACTTCTACCTCTGTCTAAACAGTATTTTAGACCAATTTGGCTTTTTACTTAATTGATCCCTAGCACCACCGATAAGTCGTAGAAGGATGAGATATCTGTATGGTGCAGTGTCATGCATTTTGGCATACTCTACTGTACTACCTCATGTTAAAGGTTCACTCACCTGGTTCTTGCCTTACATTCATGTTTTTAATCTATCGGTATGGCCTAACATGACTTAAAATGGAATGGGAGTGTGTCTCATTTAACTGATTTTAAAACCTCCCTGTTTGTGCCGTTACGTAGATGCTTCAGGCTTGCCTGGACGGCCGATAGCGTGCACGGATACATCTGGCGAGATTGGAGAGAAACTCGAGCTCGGTAGTAAAAGTACAGCGCTGAGATGTATATCAAAGTCGTTCTTGTTGTACGGGTTTTATTCAAATCTGATCGATTTTATACCCTAGAGGTATATCACCCATTAGCGATATATTCCCTGCCATAAGCAAACATGACGTTGTGAGATGTCGGCAGCGTTCTTCAAAATTGGAATGTATTGGCTTAAAACTACATTACAGTAAATGCATGTTCACGTCAGCCTTGGTTACGTACATCAAGCATTCAGCTAACCAGAGAAAAACGGGATGGAAGCTGACATTTACAAATATATAATCAATCGGTGACTTTGTAATTTAATAATGACTTTCCCTGATAAATTCATCAATTTAAAATGACGATAGTTTATTGGTGCCTATATAATTGATTCGAAGTTGGCGTTCTACCAGAAAGGTTTATAGATTTGAAAATGTTGTCATGAAATACTTCCATCAGTGAGTATGATAATAAATTCGTGTCAAATGGACAGTATTTTTGTGTTGATGTGAAAATTGTGTGATATTGTTCAGAACTGAAAATAAAAAGAAACACTTTTGCGTAATTCAATGAAAAGTTGATTGATTTCCTCCATATTAATGAAATTAGATATATTAATAAAATACTGTTTCCAAATTTTCAAAAACATTATTTTTTATTTGTTTGTTTGTTTTTTGTTCAAATATAAAGTCTTCTGATTTTAAAGATGTGAAATCATGAGTTCAGGGGGTCATTTTTGATATAAGTGGATGATTCAGAAATACTTTATCGCAAATTGAATGTTTAACGAATGTTTCTCTGTACTGCGTATACATCTATACAATTACGCATGTATCTAACATAGCCATCGCCTGACACAAGTATGTTAATGTGAACATAAATAAAGATAGCAATGTCGAATTCATCATCGGTAAATTTCTCATGGAACCAAGGCGAAGTGGATTATGTAAAAAAAAACGCAAAACTATAAATAGACCTGTAAGCATTGCAATCCTCTTACATTTTGTATAATAGAAAGCCTTAAGCTGTGAGCGAAATCCTTGTCTATGCGTGTACATTACGTACTGCGTGCTGGAGCGCGAGGGTTACCATGACGAGCGCGAGGGGTACCGTGACATGTGTCATTAACACACGTTTCACTCCAGGTTAGTTTTACACATTGACATGTCTTGCAAAAGGCATGTTCTTCCATTTACTGATTAGAGTTCATACACCCTGTTATTGTACACGCTTAAAATAGATGAGTCCCGATCTGCAGGGGCTTTTGAGAGCTTTCAGATTTAGCATAATTTTCAAATCTTATAATTATAAAAAAGTCACATCTTGGTTTAACAAAAGTGCTGTACGTTACATACAATGTGAGATATTTGTAATGAGACTCTGCCACGTTGAACTTCAGAAAAAAACATGACGTACATACTTTCTTTGTTTGGCTTTCGCACCGTTTTGCTAAAATAAATTGCTTTTCGTATTTCTGGTGATAAGTTAGCAAAGTTAGAATGTATAATAACGCTGATCAAATCATTTTTCATTCTCCCTCAAACATACACAAGCTGAAAGTATCACATATGTTACCCTAACCAATTAGAACGACCGTGGCTGATAGAAGACGTTCTCAAGTACAAAACTCGACAAACCGTACACTCAGTATCGACCTGTCAGACAAGCAAACAATGGTATCCTTAAAAAGAAATATTCATCAAATAATCATAGCTTTAGAAAGTTCGGAGACGCGGAAGACTTTGAAGTGACAGATAATGAACACACGTCATGACTTGTTTCTCGAGTTTGTCGATGTCTAGGGGCAATGTATTGATTTCCTAGCCTGCTGGATTACTCTCAAGCATACCCTCCGAGATCGTAGGAGGCACTATCTAGTTTTGATTATATAAATATTGCTCCTGGTTTCAACATTTTCTATAAAAGGCTAAGTATAAGAAATAAAACGGTTATATAATTGGTTTTAATTAGTAAAAAGATACACCAGGCCCATATGGGTCTTCGACAGAAATTCTATGTTCAAGAATATGAATTTGTTACGTGAGGACAATTGAATCTTTGAACAGGAACGCAGACTGATTTTCATATATTTCTTTGTGATGACATATCTGTCATTTCGATTCTTTACATGACCCAAACAGCTTTTATTTGACTCTACTTATATGTGATGTTAACGGCACTAAAAACAACCAAAATAGCATAATTATATTATAAAACCATCGCAATCACTAGAAAATTACCTGATGCTATATATCAGTTATAACTGTGATGGCCTGTTGAATAGAATACTGTTTGAACAATTATATAACTATAAATAAGAACGCGTTTGGTAAATAGATGTTATACGGGAATTCATTAATGTACGAGTCAAATGATGAAATAATAGAAGTTCAATACATAGTCGTTGAATCTACACCTAGGAAGGGACCTCGGGGAAACTGTAATTAAAAAGCAGGAGCAGAGACAGAAATTAGGAGTAATTATTCATAAGATATAATTTAAGATTTTTTGAAAAACAGATATAATAAAAAAGCAAATTCCATCAGTTTTTTTATAAAAAGAAGAACATTTAAAAATGTTTGATATACAACGTATATTTACAAATCGTATGGAAGCATGAATCGCAGAGTTCCGGCAGCAGGTGACAATCTCTACAAATATACCCCCGACATGGTCTCCAGACTGGAGTAGTATGGAATGAATCACCAGCAAATATGGTGTGTGGCCATACTATGAACCTTCCAAAAAAAAAAGATAAGCTAAGGGATAATATCGATTTATTATATGATTTCAGAGCAGGTTTATGACCTGTAGTGTCGTTACAGTGATCTATTAAATGTAACACATGTATTAAGTTTGAGTAGGGTAGAGAGGATATTTAAAATACACCTCTGTATAAGCACATATTTAAAGCTGCTAGTGTCGCCATATCGGTGGTACATGTAGCAGATGGGTTCATATACGCGTTACACACTTTGTAGTATGACCATTCGTTAAATCTAAAGAGAAAATGAATAAATAAATAAATATATTTAAAGCTTGCTTTCTTTCATTAATTTGTATGCTGTGGAGCCACTCTTACTGTCTCCAACCTTCATATTTCCCATGATGCATGATTTCTTAATAGCGCCCTCTGGTGAAACTGAGGCTGCGCTCATTCTTCAGTACAGGATGCTATGACTTTTATGTTGTAATACCTTCCCGCTTTAATGATGTCTTCAATCATTTGAATGTTCAAGCCATAACGGTGCGACGGCCACTGATTAAAGGGGTCCTCATTCCGATGCCATTTTATCGCCTCCACGGTTCTGTGGTATTAATTGAGTAATGCGCATACACGTGTAAATCCATCATTCTAACCGACCATGAGATCAGCACAGCGATTCTATCGATCATCCACACACATAAAATGGCCGGCGAGACCTCTTGCTATTTAGACAGTATGATATGAAGAGATATGACCGGGCACAAGAGATCTAGACATGCTGTTTTAATATATTTTCGTTTTATGTGAATGTCTCTTCGTAAGTTGATATTGTGTATCTGTGTGGTCACGATATGGTATGACATGGCATTTCTATCTACTTTTTGAAATAATAGCAGTTACTTTATGTTAGTGTTATATTACCGCTATAATCCGATGTGCTATTCTCATGTCGACAGAGTAATGTTCAGACTCTGCAGTCAGATTTCCATTCTGAAACTACACCATGTCAGGTGATGTCTTAAAAATCATGACTGGCGGATTAACTTCTAAATATGTGGTTGCCCGGAAACAAATCCGCCACGTTGGATGCGCTATAAACCGTGGCCGATAAAGTCAAGCATTCGTGGTCTCAAACTCATTTGCGTCACCAAATCCGATTTATTTTTTGTTCGTTTCTCATAAAACAACATACTTCCTGACTCTCCAGATTCTGTTATGTCAATTTCCTCCAGTTGCTTACCGATTTACAATTTTGATGTGCACTATCTTATTCAATAATGTTGGATCGTAAATATTGCATGCCCTTCGAATTCCTCTACCTCTCCTTTCCCCCCTCCCATTTTTCGAAATGCTCATTTTTGATTGATTTAATAATTCGTTTCTCTTGATTTAATAACTAGCAAATAACTTTCTAAATAATAAATATCTTCTTTCAAATTAAATTATAAGGGATGACCAAGGGGTTTTATAGTTATTCTGCACGTACTGTCGCAGATTCATACGAAGTGCACAGAGCTTCTCAGTATAAAGGCATTAGACTCCGGTGCTTTTAGGAAAATTGACATGATTAATGGAGGTCTAGAACGTCTCCTAGGTTTGTTTAATATGCTTTATGTATTACTATCAATACTTGTTATATAGCACCTAGAATATGTAGCGTAGGAGTGAACACTAATATACTCTACGCCTACTGTACTGACACATTTCTATTGAATTATACATAAAGTAACCTTTAAATATAGACTTTGGTACGCTATGCTACGATGCACATTACATGAAAATTTCCTTTGGAACCATTAAAGTTGGTCTTCTATTTATATTATACCTAAACATCAAACTAGCATATGGTACCGTCCATACAGGTGATAAACAGGTACAATTCTATTTTTTACGGTTCCCGAGACGAAAAAAATTTAATTTCATATGATAATACACGTCTACCTGTCATGTATATAAATTATGTACTGACAGAATACTATTAAAGGGCCCCCATCCATCATTAATGTTTTCCCTATACTCGATCAATATACTGCCATGTAAATTGGTCTGTACACTGAGACAAACGGGTGGGTAGACATTTTATCTGATAAAATAACAATAACTTTCGCATTGATTGGCGCTGCACAGATATGTGATACTAAGTGTCGGTAGATATGATAGAGCAAACATCTGATCTCCAGGAACGAGTTCCGGTATAAAAACATTACATTAATAGGGTATAAGCGTACAAATATCCCATTACAAACATATCACATATAAGTGCGAGTGATGATAGATCTATCAACTCATATTGATACCGCCAATATTGAGCTTTATGTTAAGATACCGCTGCTGACGTTTAACAAAGAGAATGGGTCTTGTATGACCCTTGTACCAACAGAAAACATAAACCAGTCAATTATTTATAGAATTATTGCAAGTATTGCTGATGTAATGACGTTATCACTGATCTGTACAACTTTTTCTCCTCTTTGAGATCTATAATTCCAAAATAGACTTGTGATTGTGACGTGGGCGGTTACGTACAATCGCCACCAATTAGATTTCACTCTGACGGAAGACACTGCAGCCAGGCCCTACGGAGACGCCTGGGACGCAGATGGTTGTCGGAGATTAAACCCAGCAGTAACATTAATTGGATAACGCATGCAATCGGTCGGAATTCTAATTCCGATAGAACGAGTGTAACAATACTAATATGGCTGTCAGGGAGGGATGCACATGGAAATAGAAACATTTGTCTTAAGATTTAAAATATATTTTTTTTATATCTAAACTTCGTTTTAATGACTGACGTTTCTCATTGTCACTTAAATAATTAATTTGGTGACTTTAAGTTTATTTTTTGACGAAATATTACGAATGGTTACTGTTGAATCCAACATCACAATTGACACCAGGGGCAGACCGATGTGGGTAGGGATACCAAGTATAATAAGTTTTACCCCTTGAATCACCTGCACAAATCTATCAACGAACTGGCACAATTGGTTGTAACGCAATTTGTCCAATCCGTTGAGGTTCTGTTAATAAGAAAATAGACGTTTTCATGAGTCTAAGAGAACACGTCACTGTACAGATTACACTGTATCACAATAACCAGCACACTCCAGGCAGTAACATCGCGGATTGATGACGGAGTAATTAGACCTGTAATGTAAATGTCAATGGGTCTTAACTCTTTGTGGAAACATCATAGAACTCGTGGCATTTAACTAATTACTTGTTGGTTTTATTTGGTGATAGTTCTGTTCATTTTTTTCTGGTGAAAGGTTGATGATATTTAGTACAGAGTAAAGTAACAAATATACACATAGTTGTTTTCCAGTTAGTTAGATAGGCTAATAGATATATCCGAGTCTCTTTTCCTACAAGCGTAGTATGTATCTAAATATGATTTTTTTTTTCTATGAATATAATGATCTGAGATAATGTCTCGCCGGTCGAAATTCGGATATAACTTAAAAGTCCTATCAGTGTTCAATTAATTGTACTTGTAATAACAGCTGATTCGCCATATCTGCTAGAGACGGTAAATGTTTCCTGTTTTGTAAATAAATGGGATTACATACTCCAAACATAGAGACTGCAAACGTACGTTGTTGTTTAGATTTCATATTTACCAGAACCATTTTAAGAGTGATTTATAAAACCTGAAATAAAGTTAATATTTCTTTTAAGGCTGACACTATAGTCACTAAGCATTGTCTCCATGGCACCACATAACGTATCTGAACAAGTGAGTGACGCATGACTTAGTGTTAGATGGTGGTGGTGGGTGAACGTTCTATTTTATGTGTTAATTATCTTGTTCTTTCAGTGTGACCGTGCAGAGGCAACTGTCAGGCCCATCGACAGCATGCGTTTGTTGGTACTACTTTCCCTCCTCGGATTGGCACTGAGTGCACCGTTACTTGAGGAAAATGAAGCGGAAAAGAAACCAATCGGTGAGTCAAAGAATTATCACTGGCAACTACAAACTACAGATAGTGTTTCTTATCTATCTGTTGTTCTGTATAATACCGTGATTACTGTAAAGGACGCCCATGAATCGTTCTGAAAAGAAAAATGAATATTTAGAAATCGTGTTTTGTTCTATAGTGCATGTGCACATAAACGTATTAATGTCTTTTAACCATGATGATATTTGATGACGTATATATGTGACTAAATCATTGTGTCGAGAGGACAACAATATCATGTTATAATATCGTGTCTTAAACGTTTTCCTCTCTCCGCAAAGAACTGTATCTGTTATGCAACCGGTGAACAAGATGAGGTTATGATTTACACAATCAGAAAGGTAGTTATGAAAGGGGTAAGGAATGGAATAATGGTATTGTGGTTCTCAATGCGCTATTGCAGCTTCAAACATCCCATCAAAATAAAATGTTCCTATATAAAGCTTGATATTTAGTCTTAAATAAATACAATAATTTATATCATTAGTCATATAGTTCTTATAGATATTAGTAGGCGGTTTCGATAAATATAAAACACATCACTGCTGGCTTTTAGGCATGACGTCAAACGCTTTTTAACAGTTAAGGCACGGCACACGCAACTAAGATAATTGAATTTCAAACATTAAATACCGAATATGAAAACACATTATAACGTAAACATTAAATTATATCAGCCCTTACTCTACCAGAAAACTATATTGGTTTTGTTTAATATCCATCTAAATGTGTGGCACAATGACAATTTTTTTTCTCTCAAAGCGATAATCATACAAGAAAACATTTCACAATGCCTATTTACAGTTTTTTTTGCAGTGGTACATGTACGTGGTAAGTTTCAAAGCCGCCATTTTGTCTCCATCTTTTTTTCTCCGTGTGGCGTTCAGTATCACGACGTCATATATGTCAGTTGTCTCGGTTCTGACGTCACTATGGATTATATTACATGATAGGAAACATTAGGACATGAGTATACTTATTTTAAAACATAGTAGTCTTGTTAGAAATGATTGTAACATATTAAACTATTTATCCAATGCCTCTGCTAGGAGTCTAACCCAGGACCACTGGTTATAGTCTGACGCTCTACTGAATGAGCTGAAGAGAAATTATCATTGGCTGAGTCGGTAGGAAGCGGCTACTATTTCACCAGGTCGATATACTGCCCCTCCAGGAAAAAAATTGCGAAGCTTATGAAAGTATCGCTGACCATTTTTGCAATAGTTCCCGAATCCCTATATGGGCGCCAATGCAACAGAGGTGACTATTTTTGCAATGTATCCATCCGCTAGGAATCGAACCCGGAACCTCTTTTTAACTAATTTTCCGCTCTACCGAATGAGAGAAATTCTTCCTAGTCGAGTCAGCTAGTACTTTACCAGGGTGACAAAGAAAATCACTGATAAGTTTAGCAATTTTTCTTGTTTATTACTTAATACGTCAATGTTTTGTTTCAGTGAAACGGTCTGAAGAAGGAATAGGCTTTGGTAACCAACAAAATCTGCCAAAAATTAAAAAGAAGAGTGATCCGGCCATGTTGGCAGATAACGCTGGATCCGTGCTTGCTGGGACTCCTCAGGAATTAACCCCTGAAGACCATGACGAAAGTGACGCCGTTATGCAGGAACCAGAGTCCGGCAATAGTGCAGACTCTGCCGCAAAAGTGGAAGAAGAACTGAATGCGATTATAAAAGAGGAACAAATGGCACAACAGGTTGCAGAGGAAGAGGCTGGAGAAACGTTGCCAGGGGGTGATGAAGAGCCAGAAACACCCATTGAGGAAAATTCTGTTTCCACCGAAGGGAGCAATGGTGGTGCTGACACTGAGGAAAACACAGTAGAAGTTGTTAATCCCGAGGAAGTGGCAGCCGCAGTTGCCGCGGCTGAAGAACCACAACAGGAGTTGCTTCTCCAGAATAATGGCATCTCTCCCGAAAATAACGAAGCCATCAAGGAGCTGATGCAAGAAAACATGGTGGGCTCGGAACCCGTAGATGATGATGAGGGCGACAACGCACGAGAACAATTCGCAGAGGTCGTAGACGCGCCTGAGGGGCCTGAAAGACAGGACAATGGTGCCGAGCAATCATTAGAAATGCTCGGTAAGATGTTTTCACCTATTTTCTCAATAATTGAAAAAAAATCATTGAACTTTGCATATATTATAATGATTGATCAGTTTAAATACCATATAGCTTTGTATAAAATACAAGTTACGGAACTCATCTGTTTTCCATGACAAATTCGTTGTAATGTATTGTCGATTTACTTTTAATTTGTGTTAAAAATGCCTCCACCAAAACGTTGATTTCCATTTTCAGAAAACCCTCTCGAAGCTTACCGTATGTATAGGAACTACCAGAATTTCCTGTCCACCTATCCTAATAATTACGCAGACGCCTACAGAAACTACCAAAACGGACGCAGAAGGAGGTCATCAAGTACATTCATGTCACGACTTCGAAACCGTGAGATCAAGAGAAATCACCGTATAAAGCGTGAACTGCCATACGGGGACAGCAGCCTATTCCCTTACTTCTACCCGGAACAGGAACAGGAACAGGAACAGGAAGATGCCATGTACAGAGTATTACCGGAACAGGAAATACTCGGCAATGAGCCATACACGTTGTTCCCAGAAGAAGCGTTAGAAGAGGAATTAGCAGCAGAGGAGGGTTTGCCTTACGCAGATGAAGACGAAGAAGAATATGGTACACCTGTCTTGTACGATGGCAAAATGGGATATTTCTTGCCATCTAAGCGCCAGGACAACATGCTTAGTTTTGTCCCTGGAAATAAGAGGGAATCGTACTTTTTTCCCTTCTCCAAGGAACCAGAGACTCACTACAAAGCGTTTGTGCCAGAGAAGCGGAGCTACCTCGAAAGTTACGGTGATTTGGTGCGACTGGCCAGAGCTTTGGCGATGGAACCACAGGACAGGGAACAATATCTTCAGGTACGTTAATTATGTAACTTTTACAGGACAGGAGCAGAATGACCTGGTAATCAGTTTGTAGGTAAGGAAAGATGTACAGACAGACACTAAATCACGGTAATCACATAGTGTATACTAGGAAAGGGTCGCTGCAGTTTAATGTTCGCCTTTTGCGCCTTCCGTGATGAGGACAAACTTATCATTACAGCGAATATTATCAAACAACATGGTATGCATTGTAATTAATTGTGAAGGCGAAATTACCACTGGGCGAAAATGGATTATTCAGACGAAGGACATAGTTTTGCTGGGCGAAAACTTCCCGGTATACAATATAGGTAATTAGTTGGGATATTTTAACTCATTGACATAGTATGTATGCTCTTTTTTGTGGTTTATAAAAAAGAATTATTTGATTTGCTTAAAAAACATGTTTTTGTCGTTAATGTTTTGAAAGACAAAATGAAATCGCTACGCAACAAGTATGTAAGTATTCTAAATTATGACTAAAATAAATGAATTTACATCTTTCTTGGCTCCTGCTATTTTTCAGCCCAATCACAAAGATATAATGTCCTCTGGCTTTTTTGTAGTATCAAAGGACATAATTGTTTTATTTTTTAAATTTTCATAATTACCACCTGTGAAAAACATAATCATTTTCAAATTTGAGTACCAGATTAAACACATATTTATCTCTTGAATATGTAACACAGAGATACCTATTATCATAGACAAAGCAATTAGCACGAGGTTGTTGTAAGAAGCTGTTGTAGGTTGAAAAACTAATATTACGTGTGGGGACTTCGGGAGTAGCTGCTTTAATGCTATTATGATGTAAAGCTAAAATTAAGTGGGAGCTAGAAACTATTTGTCGTAAAGGTGAAGTTTATTGTGAACCCGTCGTAATTAGCTATTTTGAAATGTTTCCGTGCAACTTCTTTTAAGCTGTTTTAAGTCCATTCGATTAATTATGAGACAACGGTTGTTAACGTAACGTATTAATTGACTATTGACAATTAAACCTATAGCCATTTTTTAAGAAGACTCGCCCTGTACCCATACATGTACATGTTACCGCATGACTCCGAAACAAATACATCATACTCCTATATCATATATCGTAATCTTACTTGGTAATTATTTCTATTGTAATCATATATCATTATCACATATCGTCATGTCATGTCATATTTTTTGCGTATTAACCCATGATATATGACCTATCAGCCCTGTGATTGGTTGTACGTTTCAGTTGTTTCAATTGTGACGTCACACCTAGGACAAGTATGACGTCACTGACTTGAGCACTGGAGTCAAAATGGCAGCTTTTTACATTTCAAGGTCGCATGAAACTTGTCGTTTTGCACAAATGAATGCCACACATATTGATTATGTGATTAAATGGATCTTATACTCGTTTTCATTTCATATGGAATTGATGAGACTCGTCACGCCAGAGGCTCGCTAAATTGAAAAATGGTTAGACTCGTTTCATATATCTCATATGAAATGGAAACTCATATTAGATTCTATATATAAAAATCATTGTATTTATTAGTCATTTTTTCATTTGCATTCAAAGTTCGACCCCCCTTTATATAAACAGCTTTATTTATGTGTATGCATTTCTTTCAAATACTAAATCAGCGCTGTCAGATTTTGCGTTTTCAGCAACACAGTTTCAATAATTTGCCTTAAAATTGGTTCAAGGACAGATCGGAATTATTTATTTGGTTTTTATTTTGCATCGTTGCGGAAAGAGTATAACATCGTTTTCCAAAAAAGTGGGGGAAATTACATGAGCTACGACTTATTCAGAATGTTAAGGCCGACCATTTATGCCATCAAAGCATTTCGTTAGCCAAGCTATAACACAAGCTGTCTCTCACTGTCTCTCAAGCTAGCAAGAAATTGGAAAAAAGCAATTCAGCTATGGCAGTAGATCTACCCAATGTGATTTGAAACGATTCAATGAATATGTTTAAGTAGTAAGTAGCAGTCTGTCAGCGTCTAATTGGTCCAAACGGCCGCCAGAGCTTACATCTACTTGGAAAAGTGTTATTTGAAGGCCGTGTAGCATAACCTTGGCGGCTAGTGACGTGGGAGGCTTTCTCATTTATTGGGAAAATAAAACTTTCAAAACATTCAAACTTTTTCTAGTATAAACTCGATTAAATTACATTGCAAGGACGGATAATTAGCGTAAGTAAAAAATCGATTGTGTCAAATCTTGATATTTTTCTCTATCGCGATATCATTATGGTCGACGTTGTCTATTTTACTGAGTGTTATTAAATGTTCGGCATGTAAATGCTTTTTCATGAAGACACCAGCATGATTAACGCTCTAAATTTATAAAGGAATCTATCTTTAAATATCGGTATTGAAAACTCGTATTGTGGTTCTATGTACACATACACATTGAGATTATATTTCTTATCCGCCATTAGATGCACAGACATCTTGGAGGTTGATTACTAAATTTGTATTTTCTATCAACAATGTAAAAATAATATTAACACGGACTTTTTTAAAAAGGTTCTTTTACTAATTTTGTTTTTCGTTTTTTACTGTTTTGGCATCGTTACAGTGTTAATATTTTATCATAAAAATTGAGTCATTGACTTAATTTTTGAATAGCTCTTCGTGTTTTTACAAATTATTTAGTATTCCGCTCTTTAACAACATGGTAGTGTTTCCAGTCGGTAATTGCTGTTTCTTGATGCTACGTACATAATTGTACATGTAGTTGAATCTAAGTTAAATGTAATGGTTGTCGGATATGTATATGAAGAAAATGCCGCAAAAACCCCCAACCTTATACGTGTAAACAGTTCTATGTTTCTGTTAGTTCCTGTGTGAATACCAGACAATACGTGGCACTACGTATACTCCGGACTATCAGAGGCGACAGCGCGGCTCCTACATGTGTACAAGACATAAATCAAACCAGATCTGCGTATAACTAGCATCTTGTTCGGAAAAACGGAAATGCTTACGTCTTGCGTGCGTTGGGCTATTTGCGTTAACGATGCTAGTCACGTAAAAGAAGGAACCAAAACGTTTAAGTGTGAAGAAAACAATGAGTGGGTGCATTTCTTTTATCTATATAGTAATGTGTGTTAGATGCGCGTTCTAGTATCATATTATAAAGCACAATGACGTCAAACCACACTCGTTGTCTCCATGGCATCTTCTCGCTTTCAATCACTAGGATTGATGAATACGGAATACAAATTTCGGACGAGTACGCCGCATGGTGGTTTAGGGACATAACGCGTGACCTACCGTTGTTTACATGAGCGGCTTTGTATTTATTATAAGTGATTGTTTGTATATTGTGGACAGGTTTATTATGTTTTGCTGTGGAGGTGACGTGTTGTGACTATGTGAATACTAACGCTGTACAAGGTTGTCAATATGTTGGGAAACTAAAGTTAGTATAGTGGTTGGCACAATATTTCTTAGGCAATTGTCAACGTAACTAAATCATTTGCATGCGTGCAAGCAGAATTTATAATAAAGGATCTTTAAGGAACTAAATGTTATTAAAAACGCATGCTCTTTTGTCAAATGACAAGTTTGATGTCCTTCTCTGTAGATATAGTATATAATGTTATCATTTTCAGAAAATCTTCTTCCGTCTCCAAAAGGAAAGGCGACGTAATATAAGTGCCCGAGACCTCTCAGGCAGGAATCAAGGCATTCTAAATTAGTATTCTACCTTAATACAAGGCCAACCCTTTGATTGGATCATGTTATACGTATATACGTGGCGGGACCAATTAAGACCATCATTATCATTTATCTTGTTTAAAGTCTGTCATTTCGTCATCTCTGAAGAAATATATCGAAACCTGATACACTGGAGACGTTTTTAATATCGCAGTGGTCGAGTCAGGAGTTATTTACCAGGACGTTAGACCGTAAATTGACCCTTACTATTGATTTGGCGGCCTGCTAAGTATACCAATTTCATTGATACGCTGTGCCTTGTTTTCTGCTTGTGATTCCATTATGCCCATATTGTACATCTGATTTAATCAGCGTCCATATACAGAAACTATTGAATTTGTTCCTTGATTCTGTTCCAGTGTCGGTAAACATGCACGACTCCTAAGCATATACAATGGCGTTTTCATCTTTTGTTTTGCTTTACCGACTGAACACAGCCATGTTTTCCCATAATGAATATCTCTCAAGGTTCTCTGTGTGTTGTATCAAAAGATTGCGGCGGATATAAAGACGACTTCCAGACTAAGAGGCGTTTTACCGCCTCTAGTGGTACAACATATTTGTCTGAAATATGCTGATTTCAGGAGGAAATCGTTTTTAGATTATTAAGAAGGCCAGACGTGTTGAATTCAACCGTGTTACGTCTTCTCCTTGGTGACGATTATTTTAAAGGGACATTTATCGATTACTTGATCTGTGATATAATCATGCTTGTACATGTCTCATTTGATATTAATCTTAACTGTTTCCATTTTAATTTCCTTGTGAAAAACACCACTCAGACCAATCTTCAAAAATTGTCAGCAGAAATAGCACGAATTAAAATATATTACAAGTGTTTTAAATCCGTCCTCTAATTGTTGCAGGGATATGAATGGGAGTAGGCCTAATGCTGTGACCACGTGATCAAAAACGAGAGTTGGAACCACGTGAAGCCGAGACCAGGGGATGCGATGGTTCGGAAGAAAATAAAATAAGAATTTCGCTTCAGACCTTTGTCAATGATATTCATTTTTGTCCCTTTCTTCTATGTTCAAAACATTCCGCTAAACGTTTTGTGAAAACAGAATTTATTAATTTAGTGATTAGTTTTTGTTGACGCCCCACCTATAACTTTCACTGTCGTTTGTTCTAAATTTGGATTTTGATTCCTTTGTAAATAACAACTTGTTGTAAATCATGTCATGGAAATGTATATCAATATGTATATTACATATATTTTTGTGAAGAAAATTAATCATTCCTTATTATGTGCAAAGACACCTTGTTGAAATTTAATAAATGTCTGTCTTTTGTATAACACTTTGGTCTTTGTGACGCTGATGGGCAAGAATACGCCTTTCACTGTATAGTTTAATTTGGAAAGAATATATATGTATGATTGTTCAATATTGGCATATTTCAACGACGGGCTAATTAAAAAGGCTATAGCGGAAACAAGTTTTGGGGAATTTTAATTTATTTCAGAGGCTCTATGCGTTTCCCTTAGGTTTTTGTGTATCCACTGTCTCTGTTTTTGTATATCCCCTGTCTCTGTTTTTGTGTATCCACTGTCTCTGTTTTTGTATATCCCCTGTCTCTGTTTTTGTGTATCCCCTGTCTCTGTTTTTGTGTATCCCCTGTCTCTGTTTTTGTGTATCCACTGTCTCTGTTTTTGTATATCCCCTGTCTCTGTTTTTGTGTATCCACTGTCTCTGTTTTTGTATATCCCCTGTCTCTGTTTTTGTGTATCCCCTGTCTCTGTTTTTGTGTATCCCCTGTCTCTGTTTTTGTGTATCCACTGTCTCTGTTTTTGTATATCCCCTGTCTCTGTTTTTGTGTATCCACTGTCTCTGTTTTTGT
>JAUMHH010152004.1:0-19171 GCA_032359455.1 Chlamys rubida | reverse complement strand
GGGGGTTACTGTATACATGTATAATTTAAACAAACACAGTCCAATGGGTTTAACGTCCTATCAACAGCTAAGGTCATTTAAGGACGTGCAGTCCAATGGGCCAGGTATCCTTAATAACTAAAAAGGGACAGGGATCCTTAATAACGACCAAACACAGCTAGTCTGTATTCTTTATGTCAAAACTAATAAATCCATCTACCAAGCAATAATCTATCGCATATATTAAATAAATACTCTAAGCAAGTCTATATTCCCTGTGTAGCAGTTCTAAATCATGTTATTAGCATTACATCAATGTAATAAGTGAACAATGCATATTGATATCGGATTAAAAATGAATGAATAGATAATAGTATGCTACTTCATATTAAAAGTGACATGTGACACGTCCTAATAGCATGTAGAAAGAAGCACTTCGATGACGTAAATATGACGTAACAGCGATTACAAACTACTGAGATATGTAATAAACTTCAAGCACTGTCCTCTACGTTGAGGCTTGAAGCAAGCTTCGGGTTAACCAATCAAGAGCATCACCCCTCGGTTAGAGATTACTCCGTTACCCCCTCATGGTCAGGGAATAGGTAGGCTGTCGACAATCACAGAACTATTAAAAGTCGACGCACTTCCTTATGAGCAATTAATAGCGTCGATAGAAACACGCGCCCTTATGAGCAATTAATATAGCGTCGATAGAAACACGCGCCATGCGTAAACAATATATTGATCAAGAAAACGTGTTCCTCAAGAATCTCGTGTCTTTTATCACACCTGTAATTAAAGCACGTGTATTAAATCACCGTGTTGTCCTCACATACAGCGTCTCCTCCTCCTGTAGTTGAACGTCCAAATCCTCGTCGTGTCGCTCTGAGAGCGGGATAGGCGAATCTGAATCACGGTCCGGTGCAGGTGCAACAGTCACGCACGGGAACGCGTGCGAGAGGTAAAATCCAGTTCCGGACCCCAAAACTACTGACGTGTATATCCAGACGTTAAACGTCATCACAAACAACATCAAACAGTATCCGACGGCAACACGCAGCACATGGTATATTGTAACTATCACCTGGGTCTTCATGGAATCACTGCAGAACACTGACTTTTCCTTCCTGTTGGAAATAATTATAATCATCGACAGACTTTGTTATAAAAATAATACATACATATTGATACTGTTCGATCATAGGATTGACGTAGGTATAAGCATATGACATACCTGTTTTTGACCAGGTGTAAACATGACAGACCTATCTTTGAACAGGTGTAAACATGACAAACCTATATTTGACTAGGTGTAAACATGGCGTACCTGTATTTGACCAGGTGTAATCATGGCGTACCTGTATTTGACCAGGTGTAATCATGACGTACCTGTATTTGACCAGGTGTAAACATGACGTAGCTGTATTTGACCAGGTGTAAACATGACGTACCTGTATTTGACCAGGTGTAAACATGACGTACCTGTATTTGACCAGGTGTAAACATGACAAACCTGTACTTGACCAGGTGTAAACATGACGTACCTGTATTTGACGGGTTTTTCGGCGCTGTTTTGGTCCAATGTGTACTTCATTATGACGTGAATGTATTCCAGCAGAACGGACAGAACGACAGATACCACCATAGCACACACCAGACCTGGGAATATGCAAGTATATTGCGAAATTACAAAACTCAAAAAAAGAAGTATAACAAAGACAAATGGTTTGTTATACTGTAACTTTTTCACGAAAATAATTTGTTTTCACAATAGATACACACGTACACGTACACACGTTATTATATTCTTTTGTATCCAATGATATAGTTTTAATCATCTATACATTTTACACTGAATTGTATCTCTTATAAATATCGGAAAAAAATCAGGTTAATATCTTTTAACTTTGTTTTCAAATCTGTTTACTTGGTTTAGCCTCAAGCAAGTTTATCTTTAATCGTTAAGAGATAAAAACGGGCCTGTCCTGGTAGATGTGAGCGCACAAATGCATCACAGATATATACTCAGTAAGTATGACGTGTTTTAACTGCGTTGTATGTAAGTCAATGCATGTTGTGTATGGGTATGTATTGTCACATTTTCTTACTAATCTGCATACATCTTATACATGTATATATCCAAAAGTTATAAGGTATTGTAATTGCTTAACACAAGTTTATGTCACAGTGACATAAGCGAACCTTGAGCGATGCGCCACTGTTTACCTCACAGCCCGATATCCTGGTAGTATTTTAACATTAAAACAACGCAATATGGTTTATGACGATGTGGTAAAATCACGAACGTTCTCCAAAAAAAACAATATGTCAATGCGAAAAAAAGGTATCGTTATGTTACATGGGGTGTCATTCTTATCCAAACTGGTCATAGAAAATAAATTTCAACGAACTGAACAAGGGTTAAAAGATCTGCTAGAAACTACGAGGTTACCAAAGAAGTCGCTACAAGAGATAACAAGAGGCCCAATGGGCCTGAATCGCTCACCTGGTTCTAATCTCGGGATATTAGAGGGTTTCGAATCCAAATAAAAAGACACGGACAAAATGTTTGTATATGTATGATATAAAATCCTGTGTATTGCAATCTGATGAATGACATATATTACCACGTATATAATTTTCCCTTTTTCCTTCTTACATCGTCATAAAATACGGGCCCGGGGAATATAGGTACCACTTATAAATATTATGACTTAATCAGGGGCTATCCAAATTAACTTGATGAAAGTCCAGGAGAAAGTTCCAAGGAAGATAACTCGCAGTGACGTGTAGAACCATTGAAAGAAAAGTTATATATTGAGGTACATGCATCTTTCTACCGTGTGAAATTCCCTGTAAGGAAATTCCTTATTGCTACCAAAACAAAGGTCAAGGAGAAGTAGATCAAGTGATAGATACGAAATTCTTAAAGATATATATATATATATTTTTTTTAATTTATTTATTTCCAATTCAACAGACCCAAGGGTCCACTTATACAGAATGGATAACAACATTACAACACAGATACCAACATATCGGATATATTCACGATAGACCAGGTACATAGACTCAGGAATAATAATATAATCTTACATGGGTGTGTCCACCGACCACACCAAGTTCTATTTTTCTCTAACATGCCAGTGTCGATACGCATACTGTACACGTATTCGTCAGCTAGTATATTTCATTGCAGGTGCGCTTGAATACAATTATGTTAATTTCATCGGGGTGATGTACCCTGAACATAAAATGAGAAATTCATTTTAAAGCGAAAGTAAACAATACTTTTATGTTATATCCAACAACTGTCTTACAAATCCCTATTTCACTATGTATTTTGTACAATTATTGCCGTCTTACTGAATAAAATATTGTTTAAACTAACTGTAATACAATAGTTAATATCTCTTATGATAAGTATTTGTTTTTTTAATTTAACACAGTCTTCACAACAGAACTATTTCCAATGCCGACGAGTACCGAGGAAGAGAAAGACATATTTATCTTTTCACTGGTGAATTATTGTCTTTTACGCACGGCCACGTACAGCATAGGAGAAATAGTTTTGTTTTCCTGAATTTAATTCATGGGGACATGGATTTGTGAATTTTATTAATTTAAAATAATTAAATTTCAATTTGAATTTTTTCGGTACGTCCCATACTGAACACTTCCTCGTGTTAATCTCAATAAACATATTTTTATGTAATAATAGTGTCAGTAGAATCTATGAGTTTATGCTTAGTGAGTCACGTGTTTGCATTGTACTCTCTACTCCAGTAAGTTTTAAAAAAGTTACGTAATGTACATCATACATCGGGAAGGTTCCACGACGACGGATAAGAACCTAAAAGGGAAACGAAACCAGACACATTTGTACTTGTCACGAAATTTCGTGATAAGATTTTCAACGAAAACAAATTTTCTGAAAAATAAATTATCTCTGATTAGGTTTTGCACAATATTGAGAGCAAAAGTTAATCTATAGATCTGCGGTCTCTCAACAGTCTGATAAAAGTTCTTACGTAATACAAGCGTTTGATGACGGACCACCCTTGTAACCGGTTTTAACATGCATTATGTAACACAGTGGATAAACACAGATTGTGAAAGGGTGTTATTTAGCAACGGATTTCGACGCGTAGTTAGACTGTAAACGATGTGTATGCAAAATCTATCATCTTCCCTTTCTCTGAACAATATGAAGCTGGAGTGTTATTGATATGACCCAACATATCTTTAATATTGTCGAAAACTTTTAGAAGAAGATTTTTCGATGTTGATAATCACTAAAGAATTACAAAATCGCCCAATTTGCCTCTTACGAGAAGGAATTATAAAGCTTTTAAAATTTTAAAACTCATTTCAGGATATTTGATGTGCATGTACCTGCCTATTTGCCTACAAGGCAGTTACGCGCCTGACGATCCATTATAAATGTTGAGGTATAAACAAAGACACGGAAATCCCGAGAGAGTGAAAGAGCCTATTGTGTATGAGCACTGGGGGGAGCGAGGTTATGACCCGAAATTCTACTCCTGAGCGTGAAATTTCATTCCAAGGGATTCTTTACATATTATCTCTAACTAGTTTAATAGTATATACAGGGAGGTCGGGTGTCGCAGAGAAGAACGGTGTCGCCTTTCACCAAGACGATGCGAATGGGGTCATCTGCCCGAATTTGTTTTTTGTTATATTTGATGGTATATTTACTATATCATAAAACACTTTTTCAACGAAAATATCCATTTTGGCGAATGAATAGCTGCCTTATGTGCCCATCCCCTTTCTTTTCTGTCACGATACACCTCCATCTTGGTTAATATATAAAAATTCTTCCCTCAATGAATGCATAGTCAATTTGCGTATGAACCTCGTTTCCAAAGTGGTTATAAGTTAATAAACTCGTTTACTAAATTCAATATTACATGTCCGTGTTAGATCCTCTATTCAGTATACAGAGGACGTATTACCTATATTGTTTTTTGCTCAAACAAAACTGAAAAAAGGGGATGAGGTTATATGATTTTGTCCGTAATAATTGTTAAATGATTCATGTAGCACAGCCACTAAGCGTTTATATGTGACGTTTGTACTAATATAAGTATAACGTAATATTCTGACGTCATTAACATTCAATATGTATGACGGGGTTATGACGTTATGTGATATCTGAACTATTATATGTATGACGGGGTTATGACGTTATGTGATGTATGAACTATTATATGTATGACGGGGTTATGACGTTATGTGACGTGTGAACTAACATATGAACTAGTATATGTATGACGGGGTTATGACGTTATGTGACGTATGTACTGGTATTATGTATGTACCTGGAATTGTGCCAGTGTCCCAGATCTTCAGTATCACCGTCTCCCCGCTGGTATTGGTCGACATTGTCATCTGGGAAACAAAACAAAAACTCGTACAAATCATACTTTAAATATTTAAGGAATATTCACCGTTAAATATAGCAATGGACAGGAGACACATGGCTTGGAATTATAATCACCTGACTGTTTAACTCAAATATTCCTATTTTGTCCAAAATGACGTTTTATGTGAAGTTTATTAACTGGTTTCCACTGCTACATATAATGACGTCACTGGTACTGCTCACCGTTTATTAATGGCGTTATATCTTGTTATGAAAATTACAATATAATACGTACATGTACCTAAAAACGATAATACAGATTTGGCAGTATATTATCTCGATAATGCCACTACAACAATGCAACGAACTCACCAATGGATTAAGGTTCTAAATGAGAAGGATAAATAATCAGTACGCGACTTCCCTGTCGGCGAAATTTGGTTGCCAGCAGATTTTTTTTTTCGCAACTGAATCTCTTTGAATTCGAGGTTAGTGAATAAGCACGTACCTTCATTTTGGTTTCGTTGGTTGAGCATCTAAGTCATGGCATCAAACGATATTAGCATCTAGAACCTGACGATGTCAACAGCTGCTGTAAATAGAATGACAATAAAATATAGTTCAACATTCACCTTAAACCACCACACGGTATCAACAACTGTAATTATGCATTGATATTATTATTATACAGAGTATCACACCTGCAAATATATATTAACATCTTAGCATCAAAAGGTATCAATATCTATATATCAAACATCAACGTGATATAATAAAACGGTATCAACACTGAATTAAACATCAACGTCATACAGTTTAATGGAATCACCACTGAATTAAACATCAACGTCATACAGTTTAATGGTACAACACTGAATTAAACATCAACGTCATATATTTTAATAGTATAAACACTGATTAAACATCAACGTCATACAGTTTAATGGTACAACACTGAATTAAACATCAACGTCATACAGTTTAATTGTATAAACACTGATTAAACATCAACCTCTTACGGTTTAATGGTTAAACACTGAATTAAACACCAACGTCATACAGTTTAATGGTATTAACACTGAATTAAACATCAACGTCATACAGTTTAATGGTATCACCACTGAATTAAACATCAACCTCTTACAGTTTAATGGTATTAACACTGAATTAAACACCAACGTCATATATTTTAATAGTATAAACACTGAATTAAACATCAACCTCTTACAGTTTAATGGTTTTAACACTGAATTAAACACCAACGTCATACAGTTTAATGGTATCAACACTGAATTAAACATCAACGTCATACAGTTTTATGGTATCAACATTGAATTAAACATCAACGTCATACAGTTTAATGGTATCAACACTAAATATTATATAGCACAATATATATGATTCAATGGATGACAGGCATATATTCAAGAATATAGGCAAGAATCCGAAATCAAGTGAATGTTAACAGTGCCCACTTCATTACCTTCATATGAGTGACGGTACGGTGTGCGTGTGTATGTACTAAGGGTTGTTAAGATGTTATACTTCCAACGGTTCATTGATAGTGCCATACAACTTAAATGTTACAACATACAATCGTAACACCAAACGTGTTATACATGATCGTTAGCAGGTGGAGTGGAGTACCAGCGGTAAAGTGGCTAGCTCAAGGACACAGTCCACCGCCTGTAGGCATTAAACCTATAACCTATGGTAGATAGCTATAGTTGTTACCAACTGTCTTGTACGGACAACGTTACCTGTGTTAACATATTTTTCTATTAGGTACAGTGTTAAGCACAGTTTTCTTTTTTTTGTTCAATATTACAGTTATGACTGTACTTTTCGATGGACTCTTTTCTCTTAGAAATTATTGCACTGCTGTATCAGCCAATCAAAAGCGACGTTACAAACGGCGACGTCATTTATTTACGTTATGGGCTGATAACATAACTTTTTAAGCCAATGAAAATGCTTGTTACAAGCAAGATTAAATTATTTTATGTTAATATCAACCTCACCTTTTTGTTAGTTCTACATTATATCATTAGCCCTACTCTTCCGTCAGATATATATCATATTCAAGCCCTGCTCTTCCATTCCTTCTATATTATTTTTTCCAATCTGAAACATATCAAACTTTTGATACAAGATTCTCATAGGTGCTACATATATAAGTCACATTTCCCAGACATTATTTGTTCTTCAGACTACCAATCCAATGCGCCCAAATAAAGTCCAAGAGGAACTCTTCTCTGCAATCCTTACTGATACAGTGGTTCCCCCTAACTTAGATAATAAACAGTTTTAGATATATACAAACCGTAGCAGTATGTTTACAACTTAGGTAGTCGCAGTCATCAGTTAAAAATGTAATTGCCGGGTCAATGACTTGCTTTTCTGCAAACATTTTTTTAAAGAAACAATATCATTTGACGAATTTGACTTTTGACGTTTAAAATTCTTTTACATTTAATTTTACACCGGTATAATGTGTAAATAAAGTCATATTGACAGATGATAATGAGCATTTTTACACGTGACCTTTGGTGACCTATATATTACTGTGAAGTGTGAAATGTATATTAATGTATTGATATATAATGTGTTCAGTGTTCAGAAGAAGAAGATATCATGTTTAAGATCAAATTTATTTGTTTAAGGTTTAACATCCTCATAACAGCTTAAGTCATATGAATACTGGTGTCTAGGGCGATACGGCAGAGAAGAAAAAAATAGGGGAGCGAGAAAAGAAAATATATTATAACTCAATTTCAGTTTCTTCAATGTCCCCTTAGCAGACGACACTACAGAAAACCCTGATTCTGTAGGGTAGCAAGCAGTGATATACAGCAGGTTTTTCCTTTAACGAACTGGTTCACCCGTTGTCAGTATAATGTGACCGGGCCGAATGCTGTGTTGGGTGCCTTCGGCATGGCATTTCAGTGAGATAGCACTATAAAGTCGGCATCAGATCCGCGCTATCACAAGGAGGTATGTACACCAACATACCCTGTCTCCTGCATTCAAGCACGCAAGCACGCATACACAACACACATGGAGGCACGTCCTTAAATGACCTTATCTGTTAATAGGACGCTAAACAAAAAAACCAAACCAAACCTTTAACGAACATGCAGAGGTAAGACAGGTAGGTGGTCTATGGACTCTTGGTAGTATAATTCTGAATACAGATAACTGGGTGCTAGCTGTGCCACTATGTCATGATCTGCATACGGCAAACTCACCAACACTGGTATTTACATCATTTACCGAGTTGTTTTTTCAAGATAACCACCCATCTGGTTTCCAGGATGTTAGAAACCTAGTAGACAGTCACTTGACAAATTGTTTTTAAAACGTTTTGAAATTACACCACCATCCTCCTGGTTTGTAAGGTTTACGCTCTTCTAGATAAAGATACCAGCAGACACCAGCTAATTGTATGGATACCAGACCGGTTATATAATAGTTGAAAAGCAACTGAATTCACTCATTCACCCCTGAAGACACGTTTAAACTCTTTTAATTCAAAGGTTGGAATAGTTCATTATGAAACTTTAGGGGTGAATGAGTCAATATAAATACCATCTTAGAATAGCGTATTAAGTTAAGACTGCGGATGAATCCTTGCCTACACGTCTCATTTTGAAACCTAATGTCAATCAGTAAATCTCCCTTTGCCCGAAGTGTTTCCAGTAATGTGTGTCTAGTTAACATATTCTGAGAGGGAGTTATACATTTTTAACTGGTACAGAAAACAGTTTAAGTACAAATAGTGCAAACATATTTAAATGGAAAAATAACAATATCTACTCTGACATCTACCTGGTAATGTGAAACTTGAACATCGCACAGATAGTAATGACATATCGTATTAACATAAACTAGTCATGTGACTAATACACAGCATTGCCAGTGGCTACATTATAATATTACATGTGAAAGGAAGAGGGCATACATTGCTCTCATGAAATCTACTTCCGTGATTTGATTTTCAGAGATATAAAGCATTTTCCCCACTATCAAGTCATTATGATCTTTCAATGAATAATAATGACAGAAAAATATGTTTAAAAAAAAATTCCCAAATAACCACTATATTTCATTAAAAAAAGTGTTTTCCGATAAAAACTGTCTGCGATTCATCAAATTTGAAGTGACAACAGGTGGTTGACTTCTAACAGTTAAATGTGGTTGATTTCTAACAGTTAAATGTAATAGAATTTTCACATAAAATCTATAACATTTGAATGTTCTACTGCTTTTATAAAGACAAATACCAGTATTCATAATGTTTTTTTTTTGTTTTTTTTTTTTTTTTCAACTCCTTTTAGTAAAGGAAAAATTCAAATACATGTACATGCTTATTTATTCCTAAAGCTAGTTATATATTTCTGAGCCCATCTATCAATTTCTTAGCCTAGTTATATATTCGTGAACCTAGTTCTGTATTATTTAGCCTAGTGATACATTCCTAGATCTAGATATATATTACTAAGTCTAGTTTTATATTCCTTACCATCGCTAAATATTTGTAAGACTAGTTATCTATTTCTGAACCTAGCCATGTATTTTTCAGCCTAGTGATATATTTTTCAGCCTAGTGATATAATATTGGACTAGATGTATATACTTAAGACTAGTTATATATTCCTAATCCAAGTTATAAGATAAGTCTAGTTATCTACGCCTGAGCCTAGTTACATGTATGTATTCTTCAGCCTAGTGATACATTCTTGGGCCTAAATATATATACCTAAGTCTTGTTTTATACTTCTAATCCTAGTTATAAGTTCTAAGACTAATTTAGTATTTCTGAGTCTAAGTGTGTATCTCTGAGTCAAATTATGTATTTCTGAATCTAGTTTTTTTTCTTGCGAATAGCTATTCCTTACTCTAGCTGTCGATTGCAATACTACCCACGTCTATCAGGGGATTTATATCCCAATTCAGATTTCAAACGTACGATTTATAAATGTTGACCAGCACAACACAAACTTGTGTCGAATTAATATATTTCGATTTATTTTCATCCTTTATTTGATGAAATTGACTTTATCCATAAATTTCTGAGGAAAAGAAAGATCAATATATTTTTATGTTTATGATAAGCGGATTTAAGGTGTTTGCATCAACACATATTCCAGTGTTCGGTCACGTGAGATTCGAATACAAGTATATATCAATATTGTAGGTATCGTTACGGAGTCGTTACCTACAGATGTTGCTGTGTTAAGCTGTAATCGTATTTCAAATCACGTGACTTACATTAGTTTTACTTAGATTTCATGAGCGGTAAATTGCCTATTGCTACGCCATATACAAAAATGTATTTTATGTAACATTTTATGTACATATTGAACATTAAAGGCAGTAAAATATATGTAATTGTTCTAATAAGCAAAAATGCATCACTCAAAAGTATCATTTCCGAAATTATTAAAAAAAATATGTTTTAAAAAATGATTAATTTGGTGTATGTTTGCATACTAAGTAAGAACTCTATTTCAACGCAAGTCAAAGGGAAGCGTGTTTTTTCCTGTTCAGACTACATATACTTGAAAAAACCCATTAAATACCTTAATATCGTATTTCACCCTCGAGTAACTTGCTATAAGTCATACAAAGTAGTGACAGCTCAGCCGACCTGCAATGATGTCATACAGGGTCAAATAACGAGAAAAATAGGAAGGTTTCAAGACATCATTAATAACACAAGACACATGACAATGTTACCAGAGGCAAAATTATGTCACGCAAATATATATATATATCTGACTGAGTGGACACGATTTTTACATTACTTCCATATAATGTAATTGAAATATTTTTTTCATTTGTTTGTTTGTTTTTGTTTTTGTTGTTTTATTAATAACTTTGCTTTGAATGCCAGCAAGAAGTTAAGTCCATGTAACAAAGGTATCTCATGACAATACAGCTTTATTTGTTTTGACAATTTGATAAGAATGAAAATGGTAAAAATAAATTGTCCTCTAGGGAACGTTTTTCAGGATGTGAAAATGTAGGTCATACATATTGTGTTTCATAAATGTCTGAAGTTAAATATAATATTTACTTATTCCGACAGCAAAAAACAGTACACTTGTCCTGGTCTATATACATGTTACATGCTGATAATCAAGCCACCTTTATTTTCAGGAGATAATCCAACCAACTTCGTTCTCAGTAGATAATCCAACCACCTTTATTCTCAGTAGATAATCCAGCCCCCTTTATTCTCAGTAGATAATCCAGCCCCCTTTATTATCAGTAGATAATCCAGCCACCTCTATTCTCAGTAGATAATCCAACCAACTTCGTTCTCAGTAGATAATCGAACCACCTTTATTCTCAGTAGAAAATCGAACTACCTTTATTCTCAGTAGATAATCCAGCCATCGTTATTGTCCGTAGATAATCCAACCAACTTTGTTCTCAGTAGATAATCCAACCACCTTTATTCTCAGTAGATAATCCAACCACCTTTATTATCAGTAGATAATCCAGCCACCTTTATTATCAGTAGATAATCCAACCAACTTTTATTCTCAGTAGATAATCCAACCACCTCTATTCTCAGTAGATAATCGAACCACCTTTATTCTCAGTAGATAATCGAACTACCTTTATTCTCAGTAGATAATACAGCCAACTTCGTTCTCAGAAGATAATCCAACCACCTTTATTCTCACAAGATATTCCAACCACATTTATTCTCAGTAGATAATCGAACCACCTTTATTCTCAGTAGATAATCCAACCATCTTTATTCTCAGTAGATAATCCAACCACCTTTATTCTCAGTCGATAATCCAGTCACCTTTGATCTCAGTAGATAATTCCGTCACCTTTATTCTCAGTAGATAATCCAGTCACCATTATTCTCAGTAGATCATTCAGTCACCTTTATTCCCAGTAGATAATCTAACCACCTTTATTCTCCGTAAATAATCAAGCCACCTTTATTCTCAGTAGATCATTTAAGCACTTTTATTCTCAGTAGATATTCCAGCCACCATCGGTACTAACAAAAGTTACTGGATATATATCATCCTCTTTAAGTAATATTACAAACCTTCTAATCTCAAAACTATCAAGTGAACATAATATTATCTGTATTTTCCACACACAAAAACACAGTGAAGTAATAGTATTGGTTTGGTTGTCGCCGCAATACGTTACACTTACTACTTACCTAAAATGTTTACAAACTCTCAGAATAGCTTTAACCTGAAAGGAGATAAATGAGCCACCTTCGTTCATTGAAAATTCGCTCCCAGTAGAATTTGCAGCCATTTTCGTCCTTTATATTCGAGTAACGTTCTTTTAAGTTTTTGCTCAGTAGATAATCCAGCAGCCTTCTTTCTCAGTTGAAACTCCAGCCATCTTTATTTGAAGTAAATAATCCAGCTACCTTCATTTTAATGAGATATACCAGCCACCTGTGTAATCCAGCCACCATTGGCACCAACAAACGTTACTGGATACCTAGTACAATTTCGTGTAACAAAAAGGCCCACTCTAACCCCCTAAAAGATACCCTTGATAGCGGGACAACCAATCAAAGTGTTTGGGTAGATTTACAGGGTGAACCAAGTACACACTCTTTTAATGAACTTTCTTGTTTGATGACTTGATATACAACAGTCTAGTGTCCCAGGCAGTGAATTATACACCCGGAAAACTAATAAGATTACCAAACTTTTGGCTTAGAATTTTACTGAGTATTTGTCAAATATTTGTCCATACTTGCTCCATGACGGCCGATGTGTACTTCAAGTGATAACATTTGTCTATATCAACAATCGCATTATCAGATACCATTATCACACAAAAGTAAAATAAAAGTAATTTAAACAATTGTAATGCCTAAAAGCGACACGTTACCTTGTTGCCCGAGTTTCCATAGCCATGTATCCAGATCGCTGACGGGCGTCTCCTTTGTGGGGATATTATCTACAAGGCTAAGACTTGGCAGCTGTGGTTCGAGTGTCACACGACCTGGCGATGTAGAAAAAAAAATAACATTTAAATCCGGTTTCGCCAACCTGTGTCGCCTAATCACCAATGAAATATACATTTTTACAGGCAACTTTAGAAATCGACATCTTACTAAAAGTCGCCTGAACTCCAGTTCTAAGTATTGACATGTAAATCGCGGAGACGCATTATGTCAACGTCGATACGTGGAAAATGAAAAATGCGTAAGTAAAAGGCATGGTTGACAAGAAAAAAATACTGTTTATATCCACTGGATCAAACGGTAAACCCTGTCTGTTGTAACTCCTACAAAAGACGTTAAGTTTCGATAAACTAACTTTGTAATGATATCATTTATATACTTTAAAGTATACAATTTTAATGGTATGCAAATGAGATGCATAAATCACCAGTGATATAGAAATATTAATATAAACAGGATATTAATACGATAAAATTAAAAATACTCAAACAATTGGTACTGATGTTAAAAATGTAAAATTATAAATCGACACCAGTGGTAAATATATATGAAAATTGTACAATGATGCCATCGGTGCACAAATGTTTAGTGTACAGTACAAACGATATGGATAAATGATAGGTAGGGGGATGCATCTTCTACTTCCCCCTATTAAGAGATTGTCTGCTTACGTACGTGTACAGTTATACAATATAAGGAATACAAAAATACTATAACATTAAAATAATAATGTCTCATCATAACACACTTTGTTAATACATACAAAGTCATGAAAATTATGTGCTATTAGGTATGTATTTTACAAAAGTATCGGTGGAAGTTCAAATCAAGCCCTCAGTGTATATGTTGTAGCTTATCTGAGCTTAGTGGATCTTTAGTTGCATTTTAGGAATCCATATCACTCAGCATTACGCCTTTACAGGCTAATTATAAAATATCATACTCTTTGGAAATGTACTCGCTAGATTGCAAACATTGTATTTCAGTTACGTTACCTAGAATGAATTCGGCCATCTTGACATCTTATACAGTGTAAATATGAAAATGCTATGTAGGCATACTGAAAAATTACCTGAAAAAATTGACACGACATTGACCTCAAATTGAAATGGATGTTTCACCTGAATTGTACATGTACTGAAGGTCTAGATTTGTTCAGGGTGGGTGTTGGGCGGAACGAAATATAGCTTGGGGGAGCGTTTAAAACATACAAAGCATGATGCATGCCTTTCATAGCGAGAGTAAGCAAGTGAATATGCATCAAATGATTACAGGTATGTTCAGAAAACTTGGAACATTTCCAATATTCTCAAACAGAGAGTCTCTGTTGTAGAATTTCTTTTTACACTACACCAGGAAGCACACAGCCACGTCACAACATATGTTGTGACATAAACTTACACTTGACGTTTTCAATTTCGTTTACCAATGACAGTTTAACTACTGCGTACAATTACCATAGGTATCTATTACCCGGTATCTACACAGGCAAACATTCTTGATGTCAGCTTGACCTGAAAATTTCGAATCAGGTCAATGTAGGTCCATTGCACATGATTTTTTCCTGGTCACTGGTCAATATCATGTCGATTTCGTGTCAAACTGACCATGCCAATACAGGTTAAATATTCATTTCAATTTGAGGTCAATTTCGTGTCGATTTTTTCAGGTAAATTACCTAAAGAGCAAGAAAAATAAGTTACAGGTGAAAATTTAACCTGAAATTGACATGAAATGTATCTAAATTTGACCTGAAATTCACATCAGGAATTATTCATGTCAAATACAGGTAAACTTCAGGTCAAATTGATTTCAATGCTTTTAGCTGCAATTGACATTTTTGCTCTTTTCATGTCAAAATGACCTGAAAATTTCACCTAAAATTGACCTGAATTGGATATCAATACATTTTCCCTGTGTACAGAAGTAGAGCTTCACTTCACACTTACTTAACCCTTTCTGCCTCAACGAGGTCTTCTTTAAAAACGAAAACGATTAGCGTAAAGCTTATATAACAGCATTGATGACCTTTTCACCAAAATTAAATTCTGTGCAGCCAAACGATAGTATCAGGTATATGCAATAGTTTGATCTAAAAGGTACCGTGCCGCTAGCTTTCGCTCTTTTATCAGATCAACAAGATTAATCTGGTATTTCTTATTTTTCTAACATAACAAAAGTTATTGAATTTCGTTAATACTACATTCAGGATATGAAATGTGGCAAACATATCAAATAAAAAGAAATGTGCAGACACGTACGATATGGTCCATGCTAAAACGTGGTCGACCAAGCAGGCAGACAAAATCGGCGAGAAAAAGGTAAAAACTGTATAAAAAAGTAAAGTGAACGTGTTCATCGATGGAGCCTTAGGCCAATTGGAATGTGTTTAAGGCGGAACATGATTATGCACCTTGACTGGGATAACTGAATCGGCTTAGAGTAACACATAACACGTTTATAGTGCAAAAATGACCTCTGACGCAGTCGAGGATATAATCGCTTTTCTTTGAATACATTTCTTGAATTTGCGTATGCATAATAATGACGTAAATATGACCTCAATCCGGCTTCTGGTGAGATAAGTAGCAGGCGGGAAGAAAAGGTTTTGCACGCTTGAACTTGACATAAATATAGGTCATTGGGATCTTAAATGTTTTCAACCCAATATACCTATAGTATTTATGGAATTTTATGACTGCAATTTAAACTACAGGCTTTTTCCGATAGATTGTGGCACGGTAACTTTTAATTAAAGCTTGCAATAAAACAAAATTCTCCTTTGTATTTTCTAGACCTCTAGATGTCGTAGCCTTTACACAAATCTTTAAATTACCAAAGAGAAGACAATCCTGTGCTGGTTTCATGTATTAAAGATATAAAACTAAATGTTATTTTTCAATATAAAAAAAGAACATCTAAATTGCATAAATACCACGAGTGATAGAAAATTCTAAAGATAAGAGCAAGAATGATACACAAATAGTTTCTGACTTAGTTCTGGTCCGAATGAAGTAGTTGTCTTTAGTTAATATATCTTAGGATACGTATCATCAGTCATTTGATCTATACAGCTCATTCGATTATTAACAAAAAGGTGAAAGGTATGAATAACCCACACCCTTTGGTTTGAGAGTGGATCAGGCATATGCCAAACGAAGAACCGATGTGATGCAGTCGGGAACCGTCGGCACTTTCCGTAAACGAGAAATGTTCTCGTTCACGAAAGTGCAGACTCTTCCCGGTCGCATGTTTTGCAATTTAGCTTTACATCCTGTAGAGGTGGGGTTTTCAAGCGTAAGAAATGTGATTGGTAAAAGAAAAATGTGACAGAATATAAGTGAAGTAACTTCCGCAATTATGATATAGATCTCATGTATACAGCTGAAGGTGATAGCTGAGAACTCGTTAGCTGACTACTCAATTACCCGTGCAAATGGTGGCGTACAAACGATTTATCAATCAAAGAAAAACGTTTATTTGATCTTAAAATTAGTATCACCTTTAATCAATTTAAAATCAGTTAAGATTACAACCGGTGACTGTCTCATATCCAGGACTTAGTGTCTCGTTCCCACAACATCATATTTTTGTGATAACGATTTAGTATCCGGTTTAAAGTTATAACCAAATGTGACTGTTCACCCAATGAAACATGACAAGAAACAAATTCCCTATACGTCGTTTTTGAAAAGACGAAATATTAAATTCATAATACCATGACGAAAATAGATTTACTTATCAATGTTAATATTAAAATCCGCAAATTCCTTTCAATGTTAATGTTAAAAATCTGCAAAAATGATATGAAAAACTGTCAATGTTATCGTTTAAATTTGAATTTATCATACAGAAATGTTCATTTGAAATGACACATACTTTCCCAAGAACTCGGAAAAGAATTCTCACTATAGGACTACAAAATTATGAACATCTAATACCATTCCACTGCTATATATTTGTAAAGACACATAATTTTAATGTGTTGGGATGATAAATTTTGCTTTGAAAACCTGTGTTTATTATTGGTAACAATTAAATCTTTTCATTAACCACTGGTTAAAGTTAACCATCCTTTGAGCAACTTAGACTTGAATTCATTTTTTGAAGTTTGATTTATATTGACTTAGCGAAAGAATTGTGGGCACACCCAATTCGGTTGATAACGATCTCCATTCATTCTGTTGAAATCTTACAACTTGTATTTCTTTAAGTTGTTGAACCGAAACCAATCAAACAATAAGACTTGGAAAGCCTCACTTTCCATGTGTAAATATGTACACCGCACATTAGCTATCGCGCTCAACCCGACACTTACCGTTACGTTATTATAAAAATTTGAATGGGAAAAATACCGACTGTATGTTTTCTTAATTAGATTTGGATTTTCGGCTTGCAGAGGTGCTTGATGCGATTAAGGGTATTTCTAAAGATAAATAAGCAGGTATTGATGTGATACTTTATGGATATTTAATTGAATAAAAAGGTATTCTTGCATCAGTTCTGCTTAATTTGTTTAATAATTTGTTGGAAGTAGGATACTTTGCGCAAGCTTGGGCATATTGTGTAATTGTTCCTTTATATAAAAAGGGAGATAAAAACAATGTCAATAATTATAGGGCAATAACTCTAATTAGTCATGTAGCTAAATTATTTACTAGCTTATTAAATGAAAATATTGCTAAAATGGAGTGAATCAGAGCGTGTGGTTGCAGATGCCCAATTTGGGTTTAAGCCTGGTCTTGGTACACGTGATGTAATATTTGCATTACATAGTTTAATTCAAAATACTTTACAACAAAAAAAAGGGTTCATTGTGTATTTGTTAATTATTGCAAAGCTTTTTATTGTGTCACTCATGACAAACTTTGGCTTAAATTACGGAGAAGTGGAATTAAGTGTTGGTTGCTTTATGCAATTAAGTCAATTTACAAATACATAAAATCTTGTTCAAAATTAAGCGGGAAATGTTTTGCTCAGTGCGATATACATTTCGGACTTTTACAAGGGGAGGCTTTATCGCCCATTCTGTTTTCGCACTTACAATAAAATCTTAACTGCCAGAGTTATCAATTACAACTATTAATTTCTTTTTCTTATTATATATTCTGATGTCACAGTTTTGTTTTCGAAAGATATTAGCGATCTTCAAAATATGATAACTTTCTTGCAATGGTTAACACAGAAAAAACGTTATTTTCAGAAGAAGAATGAAAGCGAATATTACCTAATGATTTTTTAGAAAGAACCATAGGTGTCGTAGATCAGTTTTGTTATTTAGCATTAGATTTTAATCGTGATGGAAGGTTAACCGTGGCTCGGAATGCTTTAGCACCTCAAGAAAGGAAGGCCTATTATCTTTTTGAAGTATATAGAATCAAAGATTATATGCTTAATACTGAAACTAAAATATCACTATTTGATAGGTATGAAAAATGTATGCTTAATCATGGTTGTGAGATGTAGGGTCATTATCCAGAACCAATAACTGAAAAATGTGCATCTTCTTTTTTCTGAAAGGATTATTGAATGTTAAGAAGTCAGAGAACAGTTCTATGGTATATTTTGAAGTTGGCAGATATTCATTACATGTACAGAGTAAAATAACTATTATGAAATATTTGTTTAAGTTGATAAGACAAACAATTGCGTATTAGAATCGTGTTATGATGCTTTATTTGAGTAAAATATCAGAAGGCTTAATTGTAAATTAAAACGGGTTTGTTTGTCTGTCTGTCTGCCTGTCTGTCTGTCTGTCTGCCTGCCTGCCTGTCTGTCTGTCTGTCTGTCTGTCTGTCTGTCTGTCTGTCTGTCTGTCTGTCTGTCTGTCTGTC
>JAUMHH010151993.1:0-19171 GCA_032359455.1 Chlamys rubida | reverse complement strand
GGCAGAAGGGAGGGGCCCAATAGGGGAAACATAGCAAATTCTTCAAATACCTTCTTCTTCTGTACGAATGACAGGATATAGCGCCCTATCTAGCTAAATTAAGCCACTCCAAAGCGCTTTACAGTACATAACCCTACCTATCTTTTTAAAACCCTCTTATATACACGTAAAATGTATTCTCCTTCTGCAGACATGATATCCGTTTCCTCCAAAACTTATGCCATTTCCTAGTTTCGAAGTTGTTCATAGTCGTTGAGCCACTGCTTGCATATTCATGAGGGTGACGTCAGCCACGTGCAGTAACCCGTGGTGTGAATGATTTTAAGCGCAGCCATTTCCCCCTTAAAATAACCAGCCAATCAACACGATATGTGTGTGCAAGTGACTTACGACAACCTCATGGATATGAAAAAAATGACTTTATGACTGCGATTTTTTTTAAAGATAAAAATAAAATAATTATACACACCAATATTAAGAATCTTGCAGAAAAAGAACTTGCCCATTTTACTCAATGATAAATCAGCTTGTTCAAGTCACAAACGTACGATCATTGAACCAGATGCATCAGATGCATGTATTTATTGTGGCTTTCATAAAACGCATCACAATCTGTGACTCTGCTTATGTATTTATTTATGCATAATTATCTTGAAGTTGAGCCTTATTCATATCCCTGTTATCTAGCCTGAGGACATTGTTTTTAAATGGGAAAATTGGAAGACACATAATCTTCGAAATCTAACCCCTTGCCCACCTACTGACATCTCTTTTTGTGTTTTCGGCCTCCTGCTGTCAGCGTTTGACACAGGTGTGCATAAAGTAATTTACCTATGCACAGTGTTTACACCTACGTAGGCGACGACGGGAGTGGATCGAGATAATTTATGTATATTACATAAAGGAAAAAAAGTTAATTTTCAATCTGCAAATTGGATTTTATTCTCGAGATAAATAAAATTCCGCACACGCATACAAGTGTTGCAAAAAAAACAAAATTGTAAATCCTTGTTGGTATTTTGTTGTTTATTCGTCAACCTAGCATAAGGAAGACACTATGTCGTCAATTTGAGATGATACAGTAGGTAAGTGTGGATATTTATAGTATTCCATACATATTCTTGCAGCAACAAACGTTGAAATACATGTTGTAGACATTTTTCTACTGATACATTACCCTACTTTTGGACCGTAGCGGTACCACAATGTATAGCTTAGCAATAGAAATAATCCGGCACAGAAACTTGTCATGTAATGGCGCTGTTCAACGACGACGACAAGATGGAATAAATTATCACTGTAGAGTAAAGGAAGTGATTGCAAACTGACTTCCCAGCTAAATATAAAGAGTAAAATATTGTTGATCAACAACATAGAAAGCATTGTTGTTTATTTTCCCTCATATTCTTTTATTGAGCAAATTTCTCATTTTTGCTCAGATACTGGTCTCTTCAGTTTCGTCAGTTAAGTTTCCAATAAGCACTCTGTCTGAAAGTTCTGGCAAATTTAATATGGCTGGATGCCATCTACATATAATGTCATTTTCAGCATAATCTGATTCCTCAAAACGCATGATAATTCGTATTCTGGCGCTGTATGGCTGTATGGCAGTTCTCGCTCTCGCCTGTTCCTTCCCTGGTGGCTGCTACAGTCGTTGAACTTGTGACCTCACAGCCAAAACGTGTCCCATTCACTGGAAGTTACGATTGTTCTAATTAGTAATAGAAGGTAAAAATCGTACACTTTACACGACAATTTCCTGACATTGGACTGACCGATTTTTATGCGGTTTTCGCCATTTTTGCTTTTGGATCATTAGAATAATAATATATTCATTGCTATTTTCGTTCAGGAAACACTTTAACCACTTGGCCAATCCATCATATATCTACATATATGATAGGAGTTTTCTACCAGTCCATTACAAACAGAACGCTCTTGCCAATGTTTTTGTTTTTAACTCACTTACTCTACGGGGGATACCAGTCTCTATTTAAACAATGGGTTACCGGAAATTCAAAGCCCCTATCTTATGTAACTTATCCACTCGTTTGGCAAAGTGGTTCTATTTATAAGCAATCCTGGTTTAAATATACAAGAGTAAGAAAAACGGATATATAGGGAATTTTCTCGTCGTGTTTAGGCCTGCTTAAGTCTCATCGGTCAAGTCTTGATTGTATGAGCTCTAGGGATATCTGCTTTGATAGTGTGTCATTGTGGATACGTCCATACGCGTTCCGTAGACGAGCTACATCATAGCCCGACAGTCACCTGACTTTGTCCCCTTGACAACAAAGGGCTTAAGTGTCTTCTGGTTGCTTCTGGCGTCTGAACTGACGACATCATGCATACTGTGGCTTTGTTGTAAGCTCCTGTAACAGACAGACTTCAAGGCCTGCTTTCGCCGCACGTTACTTTGGGAAAAGGTTAAATTTTATTCCTGAAATCTCTGTTTTTTTCTGATAAGTCAAACATCACCAACCTCTCAGTACCATTTAGATTTCGTTGAAGCTTTGATGTGCTCTTGTTTGTTTTATAGGGAAGGCTATGATCATGCTATAGTCCCCTGTCTTTACCAAGTACACATAAACCTGTTCCTTTAAAACTCACGGGAGTCGTTTACAAATCGTGTATTGTAATTGTAGATTAAATTCGTATAGTCAGAAGGTTAGAACGCTTTCGTACTGACTTGTATTATATATCTGAAAAAGTTTCAGTTTGAAATTTTAGGATTTATCAGCGGCTAAGCTACACGTTTTCTACATTGAAAATAATCAAATGATATAATAAATTTATAACAATGCCAAAAGTTGCAAATCGAATTCACAAAATTATTGCACAAGCACAAAGCGGTACAGGGTAACATCGAAAAAGGAAGTAAAAAAACCCAAACAAACACGCAAACAAAATAAAACAAAACAAAACAAGGATTTATCTATGACGCTGTAGATTGGTTATATTTATTAAGCTATCGGTGGAGGTATAAGGTTAGTATTTGTTAATAACTATTTAGTGAGTGTAGTGAAAACAACGACCCTTATATCATGTAATGTAAATATGATCTCTTCTTGTTTACCCGTTCCCTCTACTGATGCATGAGTACCTCTGTACAAACCTTAATAATGATACTTTTCCTACTGGAATCCTTTTTTTTTTATTTCATTTTCAGCAAGAATGCCAGTCTAAGCAATGATAACACACCTTACGCACTGAGCCAACTGGTCGACATTTCATTGTCAAATCGAGAAATCTTTTTGTAAGAATGATTTTAAGAATGCGATTGTTCCCTTCTAAAGCACGATTGTTTACATAGTTGTCTTCATTTACTGTATTTCTAATGGAAATGAGAGACGATAAAAGTTCCAGGAGAAGTGTCAACATACTACGACGAAGGAATTCCAATGTGTGATAAAGGTATGTCATTGCGTGTTATGATAAGAGGCAATTTTGTTTAATCAGTCGCGTGTGTGTGATAGGGTAATGAAACAAGCAAACATTGACACTGAAGCGTATTATCATTATTTTCAATTTACATCTTAGAAATGTCTCAATCTTTCCTTCTATCAAAATAATGCAATCTGATACATACGAGGTCATATGTTCGTGTGTTGGGGTCCTATGTCCTCACAACATTTATGGTCATGCGACGAATCATGAAAAACACGTGACAAATAATGTTTGATATTATGATGTTTATTCCGAAGTTATTTGTATGTTTTTAAAACATTTAGTCTGATCCAATTGTATATAAATCACAACAAAATAGGTTAAAACCAAAACACCAGTCCACACCTCGTGCTGCCAGAACAAAGACAGCAATAAAATCCGAGATTACGAGTTCACAGCGTATTACCCTTTCAACGTGACATTTAGTGTTCTTTGTTTTTCTCACGTTTTCCATACGGGTAATCGCGACTCTAGTTCATGTGGACTTGTGTCGCTACATGTGGTCTCGCGAAATTTACTGTTTCTTATCTGACCGTCTGAAGCCTTATACTGTGATAGAACGTAAAACCTATAAAACCTCCTTAATTTTACAGTGTGTCAACTCTGTTAAACACCTGACATGATTTGCCGTATCTTGTTATCTGACTCTCGGTAATCTGAAGCCTCGGGATTCAGCTCATCGGGTTGGTCTCAATATTTCCTCAATTTCTTTACACTGTAACGGATGCGTGCCTACAGTTCGTTACCAAGTTCTATCTTGGACCCATTAACTGTAGTAAAAAGTAACTGACTCAAATAACTATTACCTAATGATTCCAATAACTATTGCCTCAACTCACTACTGCCTAAACTACACCCGGTGGATATTTTACACTTATTACAATATAAATCTAACACTAATATAGTCAAAATGCCAACTAAAACAGCTGTATCACAATATATCTATCACACTGTATCAAAAGTAAATAGCCCCTTCCTGCGACACCCGTGACTGTGTACACCCTTTACCGCGACACACATTGACCACGTCACCCTTTACCGCGACTGCCTTTTGACCAAGTCACCCTAGACTATGAAACGCATGCCTTGGTAAATCCTGAAGTCTTGGTAAAACCTGTGTCTTGGTAGCTGTCACTCGGTATCTATCAACAGTACGTCGCCCTGTACTGTGACACCCTGTCACTCTGTATCTATTAACAGTACGTCGCCCTGTACTGTGACACCCCGTGACTATGCACACTACCCAGTAATACAATATATTTTGACCATGAACTATAAAGGATTACAGTGGAACCCTACCTTATGCAGCTAGGCCCAACTTATTCAGCTTAGTCACTGTTTACCTTTTTAGAGGTGTTCTTTCCACTTCGACCGCCAGAGTAAGAGAGCCATCTAATGAACTGCCTTCTTTCATTAGCCAATCAAAACTACTCTTACTTCCAAATCCCAAAGAAATAACTAAAGCAAGTATATACTATAGATCATTTATTGAACGATGACATTACCAAATAATCAACCGCGTCAAGACTAATACTGCATGACTCAACTATATTGTTTCTTCAGGCAGCGTCCACTCTCAGTTTGCTAAACGAATATATTTTGGAAGTTCTTGTTCACCTTATTATTACAAATTACATAAATCCAACTCAGAAGAAATTAGTATGAAATAAAACTTTTTTTGTCTGTTGTAAATTGGTTCTTCTTCAGTATAGCAAACATTGCTTTGATAGTTAGGATATACAAAGTCTTGTTTCATGTCACCATACCAGTGTGTAAAGATACCTTGTATGGACATTTTGGACATTTATTTTATATACTCAGTTATTAGTATCGAAGCGAGGGCTTGACCTTATGTTGTCCGTCGGCAGATACATATGGATGGCTTTTGCTATTTCGATAACATATTCAGACATAGCTTTGTATATAGAACATAGTGTGATGTTTTGTTTTATTACCTTCAATATGCATGAAACAACTTTGCTATTAAGCATAACAAATGGTGAAACGTGTTAAACTCATAACTGAAAGTGGATGTTGTAAGTTTTTAGAATCCTGGAGGTTTTGAAGATTGATGTTTGTAGTTTAACGTCCTCGTAACAGCTTGGGTTGTATAAAGCGGGTGTCTAGGGAGGACCACACAATATTCGCCTCTTACAATAGTATGCAGTCGGATCAGAAAGACAGTTATTTCTCCTAACCCACAGAGGAAAGATAAACATGTACTAGTTGCGTATGATATAAAAGTATGTGGTAGCGATAGTTGTAAATAAATAAAGACTATAATTGCAGGAATTGATGGAATTATTTATTTGAAAATGGTATCAGGTTGCAAGCTCTGATACTACAAAATCACTAATTTCGTATCATACAAAATTGATATTTGCGAATCATCAATTAACAATGTGAGGGACACTTATATATTGTTTGTTTCTCCATGAGTGAATTACTATGTCCGTTTATAGTACGCAGATATTCAAAAATGTTTAGACGTCCGTTTGCACGTTAAGTGGCAAAAAAAGGACGAATCAAAAATACAATATCATATGTTTACTTTATCTGATGTAAAGGATTGCGCTAATAAGTGTGCTTGGCTTTGTGTCTTGACTTTGATATAAATTAACATGGCGGGTGTCGTCTATGAAGACGTTTACTCTTCCGGAACTCATGGCCTTATTCTCCTTGCGCTTTTAAAATAGACCTCGTGTAGATATTTCCTATTTCCATAGTTGTGTCGTTTTTGAGCTCATGCTGAGGTATTGTTGGCATTGCTATATTAACCTGTCTTCATAGATATGCGCTTTTTACATGTTTCTACGTTTTCAGCTGATAGCCACCGGCACATGAACGAACTTTTTAGATACTACATAAAATACAGGCAGTAGCTACATGTACCTTTGAGAGTTAAGTAGCTACCGCTGAAGATAGATAGTGCCATATCATGTATACAAATGGTACACTATTTTGTATCTATCTCTGTAGTCAGGTGGAAAATACTTGTGTATACAACTGGTATATATGTATGTAGACAGGTGGTAGGTGAAATATAGCTCATCTTTAAAGCAAAATTGTCGTTTTTCTCAAACAAAAGATCACTTGTCTTGAATTTGTTAAAGCAGAAAAATCATTGCTGGTCTCTAGAACGCTAAAGAGGCGATATCAAGGATGGACGAAGGGGAACAACTCTAAGAATCATTGAACACTATTTCTCTTTTAACAAAGAAGTGTTTTATACCAATGCGTATTGACATGCCTTTAGAACAATTGTATTGAATTGGCTATGGTTGAAAAACTTCAAATCAATAATAGTATATCTGATCATCCGTTCGATGGTTATTACTACTGTGTGGTGTACGCTGAAAGTGTATAGCACAGACACACAGGGACATAGGTCTTCACTTAAAGAACACATTTTCTGGTTTAATACAGGAACAGTATTATAGAAAAAAAGTTGCGAGAAAGTATTAAAATTGTTCAATTTTTCCCAAAATGAAAAGTTGCATAAGACCAGGTGTGGCGTCCGGAAGTGTCAGCGTCTTCTACTCCATCGACGACACAGGCCGTGTAATCTAAATCAAATCAGGTAATGTTGCACCCTCATACCGGGAACCAAGATAGCAGGATAACTGGAGAAGCAACAACGAATCAACAAGGTACACTTATGAGCATTTTAAAAGCATCGACCGCCATATCTTACATTGAATATGCTTTCCATATTTAAGGTCCCGGATATATAACATATTTTTGTTATCATAGTGAAAATTCTGTAATCTGATTGGTCGAGATAAATTGTTCATTTCACACTGTCATATTCGGTTTGACATAAGTCAATGGAAGGGTCCTTCCAAACGCCCTAGCAACGGACGACAGTATAGTGTTTACAGTGCAAAATAGTGACCGTGCAAAGAAGATACGCGTACGATTCGTTTCAGCCGCCATGCGTTTTTCATTGCGATTCATCGCGCACCATGTAGGTCCCAGGCACTCCATGTCGCTACCGTATATTACTCGCCGTTAGTTTTTACTATGATGTAACGCTGAGATGAGTGAGATTGCAAGTGCTTCATTCACGTGGTAGTCAGGAGAGGATGGACTCAGACCACAATTAATTATACTATATGTTACTACCAAAGGAAAAATGAAATTAAAATATTTTAAAACTTTGCGCAGGGTCTGGTTCCTATTTCATATTGTAGGTCTATTCAAATTGAACATACAGTGAGCTGGAAAGTACCTCATGACCGGCATTTAAGAAAGATAATTTCATTTGAATGTCACTACCCTGCATGTATAGGGGAAAATACCAAAAATCACAAAATATTACTGCGCAAGCCTCATCACTCATTGTGTCCTGCTGCGAATACAAATATGAAAACCGTGTCAAAAAATTGAATCACTACAATAGATATTGTTGAACAATTCCATGTAAAAAAAACTGTACAAATCTGTCATAGATCAGACAGGAACAATTATTTAGTAACTGACCTGAAATGTCCTTATGCACTACATTCGTGTACAACGACCCAGAAGTGTATTTGTGGTCTGAGGCCGGATAAACAATCGGCCGCCTGCTCGATGAAGTAAAAAATGGCAAGATGTGCAGATGTCAATTTGGGTGGTTTGGATCATCTTTTGACGGATAAGGACTTTAAAATCACGCAGCGAAACGTCAAATGCATTTATTATAAACTTGAAAACTTTGTTTATTATAGACTGTCGGTATAATAAAATAAATACTACATTTTTAGGGTGTGACAGTTCCTTGGGTCACCCTCGGATATCGCTGTCACCCTCGGCTTCGCCTCGGGTGACAGTGATACCCCTGGAGTGACCCTAGGCGCTATCCACTCTTATCAATGTAGAATCTATATAATACGAAATACTCCCAATCTTAAAATTTTGCTCCTTCTAACAGGCTGTTGGCTTTTATAATAAATAGAAATGATGCCATTCATTTTGACCCCTTTGATAATACATTACTCCTGCCTATTGTTGTGGTTCTCTGTTGGGATCACCTCCGTCACTGTTCCTTGTATATAACTAGCCAGGGAAATCTTCTTCTAAAGTCAATTTCTGCTTTGAGGGATGCTGTTTCACCCAATATTCAGAAATGTATGTATGAGTATGAAACAACATATTGTACATGCCTGCATTAATGTAAATATTCTGGAGCTATTTCAGAGATACATTATAGAACCTAGCTGGGTTTTTTTTTATTAAATTATCACTGTTTTGTAAATACATGTATAGTGCCACTGATGAATGGAGGTCAGTGTCAGCTACCTGGACTTTTTTCCGAGTACGGAGTGGTATAAATATACGGAAAAATTCATCTATGATAGCCACTAGATCATATTTTACAGTTTGACATACATTTTTGGCAACTTTGGTATTGTATTAATGATTGTGATAACTGATTGTCAATAAACCACTATCGCCGTCACATAACTAAAGACTCGTTCATGCCCAGGGATGAAGCATAGAGAAATTCAAACAGAGGGATGTTCAATTTTGGTAAAACCAGACGCTATGCCGAGGGTTTTGCCAAATTTGAAAATCCCGAGGGTGAAATTTCCCTATCCTACACCTCCGGGCAGGAAGGAATATATTTATCTCATTCCATCTACCAGAATAAGCTCAGAAACCATGAAAATGCGTTTGGACTGGCTACCAGTTTGATAATATAATTTTTCCCCTGAGCTATTTTGACGAAAAAAAATCTGTCAGCGAGATTGAGCATACAACGTATTAGCAAGTTTGTACAGAAAATTAATCTCAACTTTCTAACGTGCAAGGTAACTATATCGTAAAAGGTTTTAATTTCATCACGTCGCCTTTTCTACATTACGATAACGGAGTTTTCCAAATTCGTGACGTCGTGTCACGTGAAATGGGGTGTAAGATCGAAATTTTCTTACACACCATTCTTACCCGGACAGCTCAGGAAAATTATGTGATAGACAACTATTTCATAGACTCTGTTGTCTAAACATATCTTAAAATTGACCCCCAAAATAACATTACTATGGAAGTGTTATCTCCCGTATACCGTCATGCCTGTACTCACTACAAAAGCGGTTTCAGCGCTTTACACTGTTCATATAGTTTCCTCGATTTTAAGTTAAAATAAGTTTTACATTTCAGAATGCTCAATACTTCAGGACACCTATGTTAAGTTCTTGCTCATATTCAGATTTGGTTTACTCATTTTATTTATTATGTTATACAGAATTCTCAGATCATTCCCAGTTTCTGAATGAATCCTCCTCGATTGTGCCTATATATATCATACTTCATGCCAGACTTATACTTGCTTGCTTATCTCTTCGATATGACTGATGCTATATATTAGTTATGATATATTTGATATCTGTAGTTATTATATGTTTTAAACTAGAAATAATTTATTTTACTGTTAACCTAATATCGTTAAAACATGTTTTTAATGTCTTAATTTTTAATTGATTTCTTTTATTTCATACTATTTTTAATAACCTCACAATGAAAGTTATTGTTTCACTGGAGTTGACTCATATGTGCACGTTATATTACCAATGTTTTATCACAATGATAAGTTATTGAACTTTTCATATACATTCAGTATGCAAATTTTACGCTTCATGATGCAATTCTTACGCGTGATTGTTTTGCAAAATATAAGTACAATAAACACATAACTAAACAGTTATCCAATGGAAGAGGTAAAAACATTTATTGAATCCTTGGTAAATTGAAACGAGTTTTGGATCATGCATCGCTAACGTAGCAATTAACTATAACTGTTAACTATAACAAGACCATTTGAGACATGCGCTGTAAAGGTTAATTGACAGTAAAGATGAGATGATCTTTCGTTTAATTGACATATTGTCAATAATTAGAATAGCGCATTATGTGTCGATGTAATAGACAGGAGGATGGGAGAACATTGGACATTATTTCGAACTGTACGACAACTGTATTGTATTGAACATCCTTATTGATGCTACCTGCCCCTGTCGAAGGCAGTTACATGTTTAAACATTTACAATAATATGTTGAACTTACTAGGTGAACCTTAAGTATAGCGTTAATATTTAAACTTATTTACACAACTGTATACAGATAGAGTGGGAGTTATCATCGAATGTATACTGGTGACAGAGATAAAGTAACGTTAAATACGCTACATTATATATAATAATGGTATTGAGAAATACAATAATTTGGCTGGAATCCAGTTTGTTGAACTTCTATTGTTATAAGTTGTATGATCAGGTTATGGTCAGACCAAAGACAATTGAAGCTTGGTCAATAACCAAACATACCAAAACACTAGACATGTAAACGGGTTTTTTTTCAATCTCAGATTCATTTACAATAATAAACGTGAGCTCAACTAATAGCACCGGCACTTTGTTTTAGAATATATGCTGTAGTATGCAAAGTTGTCAAACTAAAAGCCGCTTACACCGAATCAATAGTATGCTGACCTCAGTTGCGCTATACTCAGGGGACAGATGAAGAATGTAAGAACATCTTCATCTACACAGTCACACACCATATCAATTCGTATTCTTTTGAGCAAACTAGTTTGTAACGTAAACGTTTAAAGACTGGAATTTAAAAAATAAAAAAAAATTCTAGGTAACTATTTTATGCCCTAAAAGACAATAAGAGGGTACCGAAGTTTGAACAAAAATAGTCATTCAAACTACATATCAATGTAACTTCGGCAGAAGACGAATAGGATATATTTACATTTGCGCTGCAACCCACTATATGAACATTTCCAGCAGAAATGCATTTCATTAGAATATGAAAGCAAAAAATCTCATGACGTAAACAGCTCTTGGGGTTTGAGGCGTCACACACTTGATAATCTCTCTTCTGTATATTTAAAGCAGTTGACCTTAGAAATGATTACACCGTTTAATATGAAATTTATTGCCATGGTAATATATAACGTTTTGATATTCTTTTTATTCGCTCATATCCTGTGGGATATTTTCTTAATTCCAGGATAAATGTCATATATATAACAATTCAAAATCTAAAGTTGGCTTGTTTGCAGATTTTCAGGATATCGTTGACTTCCCTTCCGATTCAGCATTAAATCAAAGATCCCAGTGGTATTCTCAAATGCGATACTTATCTTTTCCTTGATTCAGATTAAATGGGACATTTCCTTTTCGTAACAGTTTTACTTTTCAAGTCTAGCTAATGATTATTATTCAAGTGTATAATAAACATGAACATTTATTATGTTCATACATGTTTTGTAAACAGTATATATGTAATGAGTTAATACTGCAAGCAGGTACGTTAATAAATTGTATTTGTATCGTCTTAGCATTCTGAACGTGATCTTGAAACTTAAAGCTGACAGTGCAAGTTAAAAAACTTTCAATTGAGAAAAAAAAATAGTTTTGAGATCTTCCCCGTCTCTTCCGACTATCGTTTCTAAGGAAGTCCCGACATTTCAGTTTGGTCCTTGCTTGATAACGAGTATGGATCTAGCTTGGCATAAAAAGCGCATTACCCGTCGAACCGGTTATCATTTGTTCAACGTGTGCGCAAGGTGACACTACTATATATATATATATATAACACTTTCACGATTCTTTACCGACATTTTGTATCAGATCAGTTGAGTAAAATAAAATGGAACACATTAAAGTAAGTATTTATCTAAGAAAGGTGAAAATAGTAGTAAAATTCGTACAATAAAAATACAATGCACAATTCCTATCCCCCCCCCTGATATTATAGAAAAATATAAAGCAAAACATCCCAATCAATGTTAAAAGAGAAAACCTTTGATTTCCTATATAAATACACTGATCTGACCCTCGCTTTGACAAGGTCGAAACTCGTTAAATAGATGTTTAAATGGACATTTCATTTAGCAATGTTATATTTATCGATCAATTGTAAAATGTATCTGCAACCAATGGTGTTTGAAATAGCAAGTGCATCGGAACATATTGGACCATTTTGTAAAATATTCCCATATTGTTTTCTAAAGAGTGATTAGCATGAACAAATTAGACATTGTGTTGGTGCATGTTCCTGATACAAACACAAATAACTTTTCCCGATTAGCACCCCTGTTATCCTCTCTGACGGTGTTCGAACGTACAGTGCTTACATGAAGCTATTCATTCGATAATAATCTTGCTTGGAATATTACAATTGCCTCACAGATTTTGAATGATGCAAACAGACATCATAGGGTTTCAAGTAATACAGGTTAATGAATACGACATTGTTCAAATGTGATGTTCGCCCTTATAATTACTGTTTACTCTGCCCTATTGATCTATTGTCTCCCAACCGGCTCTCCATTAGGTATGGCAAATATTTATTTGACGGTTTTGTCCATGACACAGAAGACACGTACCCTTTCAGAACATATGGATTTGCTCTTTTCGTGCTTTCTATGGAATGCGTGTAAATTGTAAATTAACAAAACAAATTTGCCCTAGTTTTTCGACATTGAGTTGAAAATGTTGTTATTGCTCTGCATTGTTTATTGTGTTAATGCCAGCACTGAAAAGAAACAAAAATATGGATGGTCGAAATCTTTCCTGTCAAAATTATAAAAGACTGAGTAATGACTAATGTTAGAAATAGGCGTTACGATGAATTGTCTTTGGTATTCAAGAAGATAGCTCAATATTCCAATAACCTGTGTAGGTCAGATAACATAAATGATCGAATGCAGTGCAATCTTTAGGATCAAAAGATAATTGTCAAGTTCAAAAGCTAGGTTAGATCCTGACGAGCATAGGGGAGGGGAAAGATTTAAGTGGGGATGTTTTAAATAATCGCCAAAATTAACGACTAAAGGAGCAGGCTAAGCCCTACTTCCTCGCGATAAGTGGAAGAGCTTTTTAAACGATTTAGATGGTTTGTCAGAATATCTCAGATTGCTTGTATGGGTGTTAACTGTCATTGAACTGGCCTGGTACACAACAGTCACACAAAGACGGAGACCCAGATACACCGTCAAATCAAAAAGGGAGTGGGGCGTGTTAGTCGAATCCAACCACAATATTCGTGTATGGACGGAATGTTTTCGAAAGGATTATCGGGAAGCTACACAACGAACATATTGTGTGATATACTGCCAAAGTTGTCAGTGACCTTTCTCACAAATCTTTGTGATTCTAACGTCACGCTACCACAAAGGGTACAATTTTGAACAGTTTTGATGTAATATGTAAACATCCAAATTTTGCATCTGGAATGTTTTCTTATTTTTGACAAAGATTACCCAAAGTAGTTCATTTTCACGGAATATTTTGATTTTAAATTATTTATTTATAGAAATAGACCGTTAAATTTGAGTACACCATACCACAGGCTACGAAACCTGTTTTTATCTCTTCTAGTTGATGCGCCGATCGCAAAATAAAGTCATGCTTTTATAAATGCCATACTGAACTACATTTGTATATCTACTTGTTGACAGTGACAATGAATCACAATCGGTGCATATAGGATTATAAGGGTACCTTAAGGGGCTTAGCAAACCTTAACGACGTTTTTTCCCCCAAATAATAGTTGCAAACGTGGTAACGAAATTGAGTTTTCATCAGAATATTATTTCAGTAGTTAACACAGGAGGGCTGTTGAATTCCTACTTGAACAAGATACATTCTGATTATAAGAAAACTACATGTCACAAATGAAGTGCGCTGTGTTAACTGACAAAGTGTAACAATCTACTAGAGCCGTTCGTGTTATCTACATCCTTAAACAGATACGACTTTGAACTGTTAAATAAAAAAACTGTGTTCTTCGAAGTAACAGTACACGACCTTGTCTAAACATAAACGTTATGTCATTTAAGTGCAGTAATTGATTTTATTACATACTTACTAATACATACGGGGTTTTTGTATATGCGATACGACATAATTACTCTAACCCATACAAGCCCTCGCCGTATCACACCCCAAAAGCCGTATCAGCCCCCGCCGTATCACACCCCAAAAGCCGTATCAGCCCCCGCCGTATCACACCCCAAAACCCGAATCAGTCCTCTCCGTATTAGCCCGCAAAACCCGTATTACACCCCTTTTGGAAATATTTAGTCTTTCAATGTTTCAAAAGAAAAAAAGATCATAAGATAGTAGCTTTTTTAGTAAGTATGTAATAAACAGAATAAAACATGACTTTTTCCATATCACACCCAGTATCAACCCTCGACCAATATCAGCCTTCGGCCCTCGGGGTGATATTGCCGTCTCGGGTTGATACTGTGTGTGATATGGAGAAAGGCATGTATTATTCTCTATTGATAGTATCAGGCACGCTGCCAACACCACACTTTCCGTGATACATTATGTAGGTTCGAGATATGCAGGTTGATAAAGACTACCCGGCCAGTGCTATAGTCCCTTGCATTTTCTAAATAAGTCATTTTCTCTTTCTCTGTGTGATATTGATAGCGACGTTGTAATTGCAATCATTAGTGCGCATTTTTGTTTGAGAATATGACAAAAATTATCTAGACATCTGATGGTGGACCGATAACGTTTATCGTACCAAGAAGGGAACGTTTTGTATCAAACATTTTCTGATGAATATCGATCATACCTTTATGTTACGTTGACATTCAAGTTTGATCAGTGCTTATAAATATGCAATATACTGGAGGCAATGTTTACATTGTTTGTGATTGTCCTATAAAAAGGTTGTAATCCCGAGGCTAATACACATGGTGCTAACTGGTAGCAAACCAGGAACAGACATAGGTATACTAAATACATGTAGCCGTATATAGAGAGTCAAGTCCACTGCAGCAACCTTCTGTGATAGTTTCAGCGTCTGCTACCAGAAAGAAAACAAATCCATTTAATGATAAAGGAGAAGGTTAAAACGCCCTTATTAACGTCTGCACGTAAGCTTCGTTAGCGCAGTCGTCTTTTTTATTAGTTCTGCTTATATAAATACGATCAAAAACTACTGAATATATATGCAGATAGTATGCATTATATTTTTTATGATCCTATTAGTCTAGAAAGATGGTTTTATATATACTTTGAAGAACCTTAGATATATTAATATTTATTGAAAATTATGAAGTTGCGATATAAAAGTTGTAAATTATTTCCAAAAGGAATTCATTAGCATCTTCAATAAGATTCATCAGTTTGGAAATATGTGATATCAAAGCTTTACTTTTTACACAAACAATGTACGTATTAAACGTTTCGCAACGTTTGGAAACAATGCCTAGCAGATTATCTTAGTCAAGTGGACAAAACAAATCCCATTAAATTTACCCACTAGGAGGAACAGAAGGGAGCCATGCTATTCTTGGACACGCTGATCGTTCGCAAAGATAACGGCACCATCAAACTATAAGTGAACCGCAAACCGACACACACTGATCAATATTTGGCTTTCAATTCGCACCATCCACTACACCAAAAGCTTACAGTCGAACGTACACTCCTTGACAGATGCAACAACATCATCACAGAGCAGGATGATAGCCACAGGTAAGAACAGCACATACAGACCGACTAGTCAATTAATAACGTGAAAAGAGCTGTAAAAGAAAAGAAAGTAGAAAACCGAAACAGGAGAAAGGAACTGAGAGCCAAACCAAATGCAAATGCTTGGTCACAATACCCTACGTGAAGGGGACATCTAATGCGTTTGCTCTGGTTTTCAGCACTCCGATGAGACCATTAACGACACTCAGATAGTTACTGGTGCACCCCCAAGACAAGACTGACATTTTAGACAGCACGGCAGTCGTATATCAAATTCCATGCAACAATTGTCAGAAGTCATATATAGGAGAAACTCGGAGGAAATTTGGTACACGTCTGAAGGAACATCAAAAGGACGTAGAGAATAAGAGCAACACCAGTTTTACCAGATCCACTCGCAAAACATCCGCCAAACAGTACTATAAATCGGCATTAACAGATCACGCTAATACCCCAAATCACATCGTCGATTGGGACAATGCCAAGATAGTTTCAAAGGAACAACATACACAATGGGGCAATTTAAGGGCAATCAAAATCAAGAAAACTCAGAACACGGTTAGAGACGAGGGGAACACCAACTGAGTCGTCTGTATGACCCGATACTGACATAACGGGGGAGGGGGCTAGATCTACACCCTACCTGTAACCTACTGTGTATACGCTCTCTATCGATAGGCGAAACGTTCCGGGTCGAGTGACATACAAAATATACAATTTTGTCACATCGCTGTACAATACAAATCACTCGCTCAGTTTTGAAACGGTGCGACGCGTTTAATACTTTCACTGTATGTGTAGAAAGTAAAACTTTGATATGACGAGACTTTAAGCTTCAACTGGGGATACTCTCCCGATGGAATCTTCTGAATAGTCTATGGACAGTCCCTTAACAAACCTGCTAATCTCGTGTGTATCAACATCACACGTATATTCCACATTAGAAGTTTCAAAATAAATGTACATAGGCGTTTTGGGCAGTAAATGAAACTCAATAAAGAAAAATCATATTTCCCTTATTTTACGTTCCCGATATTTCATGACGAACGTTATTGGTGCCACAATCTATATTAGTAGAAGCTATTGTTAATGATACCCTCAATGTATCGGCAAGTTATTCTAGCAGATACAAAGTTGCAGCGATTGTGTATACAATAGTGTTACTTCAATCGTTTTAGGCAGTAGTACTCCTTCCTTAGTGATATGAAACACCAAAGCACCTTTTTTCCACTAATGATACTTGTTATCATTTCACTCTTACTCAAGTTAGTTAACTTTCAAATTGTACTAAGGCACGAGGTTTCAAGTGGCTGTTATCATTCGTAAAGTAAGTAATGAGAGTAAATAAACATGATAACCATCACAGGTTTGGGGAGTTTGTTTGCCCACAACATTTTATCTGGATACATATCTATTCTGATACAGCAAAAATAATGTCCATGATTAATTGCATCCTCATTGAACATAACGTCCCAAAACATTGTTACTTAACGTCACAATTAAAGGTTTACCTTTAACAACACCCAGGGTATTATTTACTAAGATGTTAAGAAACAAGTTCTCCTACAATTAGCAGGATTATGAGTCGTGAGTGAGGAAACCTATCGTGGTTTGGGGAGATAAAGTGACCCCCGGCTATGCCAGTTACTATACACAATAAGCATACGTCCAATAGTTTTGTTTCTGTTTTTCAATAATAAAGATTCCGAATTGTCGTACTGGCCTTTAAAATGTGATGGGATCATAACATCTAACATTTTATCCTTTAAAACATGCTTAACTACATCATAGCACAATACAACGATAAACATCCTAAAAGGGTTTTTAGTATTCCGAAATAATATCTTGATAATGATAATCTGTGCATATTTTTAAAATAACCTAAAATGATTATATGTACCCTTAGAGTGACTCTTTTGAAAAATGAATTCCGAATCATGACTCAACACTGTGGCAGCCATATATATATTTTGATGAAGTAAAGTGCTTAAAAGTGAATTAACAAAATCAATGATGTCTATAAAAAGAACATGTCGAGCTGTGATATAAACGGTATTGTAGCACCTGAACCGACTAATAACACTGAACACATGGCTCGTTTATTTTTATCTGTGGTCTTTCAGCCAACATCGATAACAAAAGAAAACAAGGACATGTAATTTATCATCGCTGTCGTCTGCAATATGCTTATTCATAATCTCAAGGTGGTCGTTTTTTAAGTCGCAATGAAATCAGCCATTTGCGTTTAACTCTACTCGATCAAGCACACAATTCTAAAACCGAGTTATTGTTACATTAACGTGTTTGTCTAGCGACGGTAGGATTGTTTACCCGTGTTTACTAAATGCAAAGTTTCTGTGTCCTTAAAACGTTTCCTTATCGATCAGGAACATTCGCATGCAGTCTTAGTGGTATGTATAAACCTACATATAGATTGAGTTACACGAACTTTGTACACATTAACTAATAGTAAATAAATCGGTGGGAGTTCAGATTTTCAAGCTCTACTAACTCATGTATTGACCCGCTCTCTCAGAGGATGTCACATAAAAGATCACGTGTCATGTCATAATTCTATGAAATAAAACGATTTAAGTTTTGGTATTATCATCTATATACTACTTTATACCACCTACCGGTAGCATGATAAATGCATTATCATTGGTTGTCAGTATGAGAAGAAGTTGAGAACGACTTGAGAACAACTTGAGAACAGATGTCCCATTCCCAAGCACTTGAGAACGAATTTCTCAAAAAAAGAACATCTGATCGCTCCAGATGACGTCCGAAACCGAAATAGTGTCCACACAAAAGTCATTCGCTTAGGAAAATAGTCTTGTCATAAGCATATCAATACAAAGTTACGAAAAAATATTGTGAGAATAACAAAAACCATTTCAGGTGTAAATGTACATATGGGCAAGCCAATGACTATAGGATTGTTTTCAAAATATTTTTCTACGAAGTTTTTAGGTTAATTGTATTCCGCCACTCACAACTTCTATTTGTTTACGTTTGTCACATGCGATCTTTGACAATTGAGCTTAGAGGTCATATGGAAAACATGGTGTTTAGTTGAGTTTTTTAAATGGAGAAATATATAAGGTAGTAATATATAGATGATAAATAGTTTATCATACATTATTATATAACTGTCAGTTTCCCACACGCTGATTGGTCAAAACACCTCTTATAGGTCTAAATATATTGCGATGTTACCCCGAAACCTACAGAAT
>JAUMHH010151982.1:0-19173 GCA_032359455.1 Chlamys rubida | reverse complement strand
TGGTCTGTGTCAAATCTCTTTTATTTTCAACATTTTCTCTGTCAGATACATTTCTATATAATATAAGACAAATGTTGATAATTTCTTAAAGATCTACTTGCTGACAATGTGAAACCTGCCTCACACCATATTTTGTTACCTCATATTGCATAAATAACACTGCCCAGCATATAGTCACTGGTTCACATGAAGTATGACACACTGAGAGGTCAGAGTACGCTGTGGACAGCTGTGTTTACCTGGGGATCAGTGTTCACTAGGTCAGGGGCCAGCATGGCTAGCGCGGAGTCCTTCCTCTTCTGAGCTTTACTCCTATTTTTATCTTTCATCCCTCCCTTCTTCTGGGCAAACCTGTTCAACGACAAGTGTTAAGTCAATCAAATACAATCTTACTTCAGTCGCTTGATTCAGTGTTGTATTCATACTTTTTTTCAATCCTTAAATTCTTAAACACTTAGTTTCTTAAACTGCATGCAAAAATGAGCTATTTCTGGCACTTTAATTATTCATTGTTAGAACTTCATGAATAAATCAGGCATTTAAAAAGGAGGCCTAGAAATTTTGAATAATAATTTGGTATCCCAGATTTTGACATCAATTTAAATTTATTAGTATTACAGAGTTGAATTCTCTATCAACATAATTTGCTAGTTAGGAAAAGAACATTGTATAATAAGACCATAACAGAAAATAAGCTGGTGGATTGACATCCAATAAAATGATGATGAATATTTCTGCAGTTAGTTGCAGGAATCAGAAGTTGGTTCTGGTATACTGTCATGCCAGAATGTCATTGAATTCCAGCCTTTCTATCCCGCCCAGTCTAGGACCAGATAGATTTTTTTTTTTAAATTGAAGTTTAATAGTTGGAAATGAAATTTTGACAATGCTAACAATAAAATCATTATTACAGAATTTTCTGCATTTGAATGAGAGACTCAAGTCTTGAGCTGGAAGTCATGACCTTATATAATTACTATATTCTCTTTTGACACCTTCCCCATTCTGGATCTGACAGACATTAAACTGTCAGTTAAATTTTGATACATACCCTATTCTGGAGCTGGCAGCCATTAGTTCTGCCATGTGATCTTCATCATCTAAATCCTCTTCATCATCGTTCTGACTGTCATATAAATCGTTGCCATCTTCATTCTCACTTTGAGTGTCATCACTTTCTGGCCGCGTCACTTTCTGTCTTGACTTCTGATTACTCTTATTTCCGCTCCTCCCTATCTTTCCTCTCGTCTTTTCACTGTTTACAACATCGTCATTGTCATCTGACAGATCCTCAGATTCTATCATATCATATTCACCTTTCTCTTCATCAGAAAATTGGCTGGATTTCTTTTTACCGGAATCAGGAGACCGAATTTTGATTTGCAGTTCACTTCTTGGAGAGTTTCTGGGTAAAATTTTTGGAATATTTCTCTTTAAAACTCTGTGAACAATGTTTGTTGCTGCCTTTTTCGATGGCGAGACATAACTCTTTAATACAAACCCCTTTGGACAAATAGCCTGAGCTTTCTTGGCCAGCTGTTTTCTGCGAGGACTTTTGTCCTTCCCAAGGAATGGTGACACAGTCTTTGTAGGGGAGGAAAAGAACGGATTTGGGGCCACTGGGCGGTACCGGGGGACAAAGGCAGAGGACTTGGTAGGAGTTCTTTCCTGTGACAATTGGTTAAGTTGTGAGAACTTTTTTGGAGACAGTGTGTCTGATTTGAGGGGCGAATAAATAAAAGGAGCATAAGATGCCACGATTTCCAGAGCTGATTTGGCTGGTGATTCTTCAGAGTGACGGACATTTTCTGGTGTAACATTTCCATGTGCTTTAGCCAGCAACTCTTGAGAGCTGTGAACACTTTCTGGTGTACTTTGTCTGAGTGGTCCAGAAGGCGATATTATTGTTGTAGGGGAGTCTATGCATGATTGGTTTGATTTTAAGTTGCCATCTTGCTTAGAATCCCTTTTAGGAGGAGTTATGAGAAGAAGTTTCCCACCACCAGAGAGTGGAAGTTCTACAATGTTTGACAGTGTTTCTGTTCTCTTTGGTGGGGTTCCAAGGGCTCCTGTTGTTCTGGCTTCCAGAACACTTGGAACTACCCTATCACGGCAACTGACCGTCTTGACTGGAGTTATTCGCTGACCAGCTACTGACACACTACCCACGCTGTTGACCACCAGGAAAGTGGGCTGGGCACAGGTAACAGGGGGCTTGCCCTGCACAATCACAATTGGAGACACAGGCAGTGCCCTCACAGAGTCAGACTTGTGCGGAGTTATCTGCTCCTGGACACCCTGCCGGGACTTGGGTGTGCCAGGGTTGGATGGGGTTGAGTGTGCAGGACTTGCCACACTGTGTATCCCTGCAGGGCTGGGGACACTGTCAAGAATACGGATGTTTATAGGACTAGCAGGCTGTCCGTCATTGTCTGTTCCTGAGCACTGGTCAAGGGAGATAAATCCAGGCACTGGAGATTTCCTGGCACTCTGTTGTAATGACTTCTTCCAGCGTGGCTGGGGGCTGTGGACAAGAAACATGGCTATAAATATCTTAACAAATAAGACAAAATGTGATATTGTGAATGATAATGTCTATTCATTAACTCAACTTTGAGAATGGTAGGGCTAATAGAACTTAATGTAAAGCACAGAAACAGAAAAAAAATATATATAAAAAACTTAAAAGACCTCACTTTTGCATGAAGAATTCATAGTTGATACAGAACAACATACTTCTTGTCATAAATAACACGCATGAACCTACAGCATACGGACGGAATAAGAGACACTTGTCACATTTATGTAAAACCATACCTGTATTAATGGCATCAAACATATTACTTTGCACATTTCTTTATAAATTTAAATATCAAACATTCTGGGTGGTGTTTTCACAGTGAAATATATTTGCATACCACAACAAACAACAACAACTGACCTATTGACCATTACAATATCTCTGCTCAGTGTTTTGAATTCTGTATCCAATGATGAATCTTGTGTTTTACCCATGATGGCACTCATGGACAAGCTATCTACCAAGTCAGGATCTGCAGGCGTGGTCGGAGCAGACCGCGTCTTCTTCAGCTGTGACTGTACATGTAAATCCAAAAACAGTGTCATGTTATTGCGTAAATATTACAAGCCAGTGATGTCAATAAAAATTAAAAAAACTCTTTTACGGTAAATCAAAATCATGAAAAAGTCAATTTGAAAAAATATTTTGACAGCAAAACCAAATGGCAATGCTTCAAAGTTTTGTAGCATCATACTCAAATGTAGTTTTCATAGTGATATCCTAATTTTCTAGTTAAGATTGGATATCGCCATTGTGTATTCTGGACAAACTTGATAAACATGGTTAGCTAATCATCAATCCTTTGGAAACCTTAATGTATCCACATAGTGGCCATATTGGATTTCAAATCAGTCAAAAACTGATCCGAATTATGCACTACAGTAGACCCCAGGTACTTCAAAAAGGTGGGAAGATAGAAAATATTGTTTTCTTCAATAAAAACAATAATTTTGAATCTAGTGATAGATCGAACACTGCTTAACCACTACGCCTCGACTTAGTATAACATCCTATCAGTACGGAGTGTGGAATGTTCACATTGTATCGCAGACAAAACAGGTAGAGTGTATTGTCATGATACTAGCATGCTTACAATTTGTTAATATAATCGCGACCAGGGCATCAATCACTGATTCATTAATCAATGAGTCACCTCTACAGCTGCAAAATAACAAAAACTTGATAGAACCGTATGCTTATCATTCCCATTAAGGTTTTTGAAATTGCTTTAGTAGTATATGAGTTTAAATTCCAAACAGATTTTCAAAACGGCTGCAAAATGTTTACCTTGCTTTTGTTTTCTTTCGTCCTAATAGGCAGGCTTACACTGCGAGCACGTCTCTTCCTCCCTGCCATAGGTCTGTCCACAGTCACTTCCCCACTTGTGCCAATGATCTCCTTAATCTTCATCTCCTGTAAGGCAATGTACATATAGCTTCATTTAATTCAACAATTCAATAACTTGAATTATTCATAATTAAATAAAGCAAGTCTATGTTTGGGGCTACACCAGTAAAACCTCAATCCCACCTCAGGGCTCCAGGTTTGGTTTTAGTATACACTGTACCACCTATAGAATAAGAATATTTATATTAAGTAGGAAGCCAAACCCTAGGATAGACGTGATCTATTGTTTACTTGAGTAGCAATTTGTACCAAATAATTTTTTTGAATTCTTTATTGCCTAAAGTCAAAGAATATGAAACATTCGAACAAAAGAATGAAATTCAGGCAATACATTAATTATGGCAACCCTTGTCCATATTCTAAAACAGAAATTTCATACCTGGTAATATATGCATCTTCCTTTTCAATAAACATTTGCTCAAAACTGTAACATAGTGTATCAATAAGTTTTTTTTATAAGCTGGATGCTACTTACCTGTGTTACAAAAGATTTTAAAATATATAATTTTTTCATAAACAATTTTACCAACTTATATTCATCATTCTTGTTGGCCCAGATGGAATCACCGAGGGTCTTGATGTGGAATCCATAGTAAGAGATTTACTACATGTGTATAGGCTGTCAGAGTACTACTTGCCAGTTTCAAGGATTTTTATTGTGTACATAGTAATTTATTTACACAACAAAAATTTCAACATGTAAAATAAAAGGACTCTGGAAAAGTAAACTATTTGTGTAAATCTGTCTTGTGTTGTCTGTTTTTTTTTTTTAAGAATAGACACTCCAAATAAGTTACCTTGCACCAGTAAGGGAAATCTCTGTTGATAAGTTGATCCTTTGGGGCCTTCATAAGACTCTCCTCCCAGTCAAGGCCATACTGGGGAAACTCTGGCAGTTGCTTTGTGCGTTTCAGTTGCTAAAATATAATAATAAACAAAGTAAGGAAGGCCTCACAAAGATATAACTTCCCCGTCCCCTACCACATCGCATTAGGATATCAAAATTGGTCAAGTGCAATCTTTGACTCTGCAACCTTCCCCCAATGATCAATGAAATTTGTGTAGTCTAGAATTTAATGTTACCAAACTATTATGTAGATATAAATGAAATTTGTTGAGAGGTTTGCAAGATCTTGTGCACAAGTTCCTTTCACTTAAAAGTGCTCAAATGTGACCTTTGACCCTCTAACTTTGACCAATGACCATCAAATATAATCAGGTGAAGAGCTCCATGTATCCTAACTATGGTACAATAGACACTGCAATCTGTTGAGGGGTTCTTGAAATATCTTTTCACAACATTTTACTATGGATAGATGGATGGGCAGATGCACAAGCAAAGGAAATAATATATATCAAGCTTAACTTCATAGAGGAGTATAAATATAGGACACTGGGTTGTAAAATTAACTTGCCTGAGGTACAGGAACAACCCTTTTTTTCATTTTGAGCAAGTGTAAATTTTTGAACTTTTATAGACTTACCATTCAGGAAATACTTTTTATCCCAATTTGATATTTATAAGCAAGAATTCCACTCTTACCTTTATAACATTATCACCAATCTTGCTTGCTGACAGGTTCTTGATTCTGATTTTGATTTGATCCGGTGTTTTACACGGTAGCAGAAACTTCTGTATCAACTCCCGATGGAGCGGAAACGAAGAGAACTGATCGTAGCCGAGGGCCAATAAACTGAAACAACAAACTACACTTGTCAAAGGTCACCTAAATAAAAATACTATGATAATATTTATTAAATACTTTATAAATGCCACATGTCGATAGAATAAGGAGGACTTGCTATGCTGTTTTAAAGATCTATATTCCTTGTTTCAATGTGCTTGAAAGAAACATTTCAGAGATATTTTATATCTTTTAATTATGAGATGAGATTTAATGTTTCACTGTTAATGCCAATTATAAAGGAGTTAACACTCAAAAATCAAATTCACATAATTTGTTTTTAATACTTCAGTAAATGTTATAAGAGTGATTTGTTTTTACAAGTTGTATTGCATGAAAAATTCTGCTCTGGAGCAAGTCTGTGTTTTTGCGGTTACAGTTGAGTAACATATCGTAGTACACTGAACATTCCTACAAATTCATAAATTTTTCTTAAGCTAATTGACATATGCCAAAAGTCTGTAAATATTAAGCTTATCTGTGGAAACATGTTGTCAAAGTACAAGCAAAAGTTTCCCGTTAGCTGTTACTTTACAAATCACAGAGAATGTTAATGATTTGAGTTTCTGAAGCTACAGTTGAACCACAAATTGAAACCTAGAACTTTATACTGCCAACATTTGTCAAGCAAATTCTTGGCATTGTGAAGTGGTTAACCGATATATTAAGGGAGATGTACAAAGGAATTTTGCAAGGAAAAAAGAACTTGAAGTATATGAGCTGACACAAGAAACAAAGACTGTTATGATGATGTTTTACTTCACACAAAACAAGGATTGTGTACAACTAAATATCAACTTAACATGTACTAGCCTGCTATGAAGTTTTCTTTAATCTGTACAGCATCATTGTAATGGTTTGAAAATATACCAGCAGATGTTTAAGGTTGTATAATATAAACAAATAACTCACTTATCCTCAGCCTCTGTGAAAGTGATCCGCTGTTTGACCTTGGGAACAGAAAGGTCAAATCCGCCGATCGGGAGGAGGTTCGAGCAGAAGAAAACATCTATGTTCCAGACTGTCTCTTTTTGTTGTCGGGTGAGCACAGGCAACGTAGACTTCGGACTGGGAAGGGTAGCTGGGTCATTCAAATCTCTACCTGTAAACATATACAAGAATCATCACTACCCCGGTAACCATACAAAAACAATACAGTTTCGATATCACATAGTACTATTTATGTGAAAAAGCAACAAAATCTGCTGTGTTGAATTGTCAGTTTGAAGTTTGTTTAGCTTGTATTATATCATATTAGATATGTTTGCAGTAGTGTTGAATAGGCAGATTCACCTTAATGCAAAATATTACAGTCTTCAGTAATCTGTACAAAATATGTGACTTATCATCATAATAGTGTGCCAGTACACAACAGGACCATTACAGAAGAGAATATATAGTGTGTTTGGGGATGGGGGGCAAATATAATTGATAAAAGTTGGGGTGCAGAGTGATGCTTATAATTCAAAATATAACGATGGAGAGAGAGTAAAATATAGATATTTGTATAGTGAGCCTCAGGGGAGGGGATCACAATATGTCCCCGACCTTGAAGATGAAGCCCTAATCTATATTTCATCATCCTAATGGGTAGTTCATATAACCCATTCTTGTTTAAGCATTATAGTGGACAGGTTTACATAATTTTTAATTCATATTTTTTATATATTCTAATCTAGAGAGGGAGGAAAATAAAGAAATTGCTACATTAATCATCACCAAAGTGACATGTGACTGTACACTTTACCTTTTTGATCACTGTCGACCACCTCCAGTATACGGTCCTTCTGGCTGCTGCTGAGGTTGGTGTAGTGTTTAGCCAGCAGGCTAGTGAGGGACTTCTCTGGGGAAGGTATTCGTCCCTCAGGGGGTTGGCACTGCTCCCAATCCTTCGTCTCTGATACCAATCTCAAAGCCCCATCCAGATTATGGGCATAGAATGCAGAACGCCGGTCAGGAGTAACCAGTGAACTACTGCTTGCAAAACATTTGATTTCCTTCTGCAAAAAATTCATTTTTTTTTAAATCAAAACTGGTAAGCAATACTGTAGTAAATCCTGCCAAGAACCTATCCCCCAAGATTATTGTTTAGCTGTCTGATAGTTTCAGTTTATTACTTTACAAAGAATATATAAGAACATGGTCGGGACCAAACAAACTATTCAACAAAAGGGGGTATTCCAGTATATACAAGTTTAGGTAGGTGGGGTTTCACTGTATGTTGATTTTCAGATCTACATGTAGTAATACGAGTTCAAGTAAGTGGGGTTTCACTGTATGTTGATTTTCAGATCTAGTAATATATATGAGTTCGAGTAAGTGGGGTTTCACTGTATGTTGATTTTCAGATCTAGTAATATATACAAGTTCAAGTAAGTGGGGTTTCACTGTATGTTGAATTTCAGGTCTAGTAATCTGAGTTCAAGTAAGTGGGGTTTCACTGTATGTTGATTTTCAGGTCTAGTAATATATATGAGTTCGAGTAAGTGGGGTTTCACTGTATGTTGATTTTCAGATCTAGTAATATATACGAGTTCGAGTAAGTGGGGTTTCACTGTATGTTGATTTTCAGGTCTAGAAATATATACGAGTTCGAGTAAGTGGGGTTTCACTGTATGTTGATTTTCAGGTCTAGTAATAAAAGTTCGAGTAAGTGGGGTTTCACTGTATGTTGATTTTCAGGTCTAGAAATATATAAGAGTTCGAGTAAGTGGGGTTTCACTGTATGTTGATTTTCAGATCTAGTAATACGAGTTAAAGTAAGTGGGGTTTCACTGATGTTGATTTTCAGATCTAGTAATACAAGTTAAAGTAAGTGGGGTTTCACTGTATGTTGATTTTCAGATCTAGTAATACGAGTTCAAGTAAGTGGGTTTTCACTGTATGTTGATTTTCAGATCTAGTTCAAAGTCCATCTTGATTTGATATTTGACTTTTATGAAATCAAATGTATTCCTTCAGGATATTTGCTCATGAAAATAATCTGTGCAGATAATAAAGAAGGAGTGATTCCAATGTAAATTTTGCTTCACTGGTGACACAAAAATATTTAACAGTGTAAAATTGAAGCTTTGATGCACTCACCAGCAGAAAGGTACAGTCAGCAGCCACCGATCCGTGAGTCTCCTGGAAGCTCTGTGACAACGCGTACAGCTGGGTGAGTAACTGCACATGCTGCAAACACAACACATGGTCCAAACTAAGTTATCACAAATTAAATATTACATTGTTTAAAGTCAGAAGACTCAATGTACTAAAGCATCAAATAACTACAAAGATCTAGTCAAGAAATGTAGAAATGAAGGAAGAGTTATTGGGTAGTAAAGTTGTTTCTGAGTTCAAATGTGTGGGTAGTTGGTGAAACAAATTGGTTGATATGTACACAGTTACGCGACTAAGATGTTGGTGAGAGCAGTGAGTTGTTGAGTTCAAAGAAAGGCTGTTTGGAAGACAGGTGAGTTGGTTGTTGGGAAGGCAGGTAGGTGTTGTGTATATAGCTAGGCAATTTAAAAACTGGTGGGCTGTTTGAGAGACATGTGACTCATTGGGTAAACACTTAATCTGTTTTAAAGACAGATGGATTAGGAGACAGGTGGATTATTGACCAGTGAGTTATTGGGGAAACATGTGAATGTTTAGAAAACAGGTAAATTTTGAGGAAACAGTTGAGTTGTTGAGTACACAAGTAGACAGATAGGAATACAGGTAGGTTATTTAGGAGACAGGCAAGATGCTTGAGTAAAAAGGTGGTAGCGGTGTAACGGGCAAACAGATAGGATTGCAGGCAGGTTGATGCAGAGATGGGTAGAAAGAAGGGGTAACAGGTAGCTAGTTGTTGATTGTAGTAGACAGTTGGGTTAATAGAACAATAATTCGTTTGTTGGGTAAGCAGGTAGGTTTTTGGATCCATAGGTAGTTCTTCAGGATAAAGGTGAGTTGTTTGGAAGACAGGTGTGTTTTTGTGGAGTCAGGTAAATTTTTGTGGACACTGGTTATTGTGGGGACAGGTGCTTTGTTGTGAAGACAGGTGTGTTCTTGTGAAGACAGGTGTGTTGTGGAGACAGGTGTGTTCTTGTGAAGACAGGTGTGTTGTTGCGGAGTCATGTGTATTAATATTGGAACACATGGGTTGTTGGAAACAAACCTTTCTCATTTGATCCTCAACCTGCAGTCGTTCTGATTCTGTCATTTTGAGGGCACCTGGGGCAGATGAGGTTACAACTGTCGCAACACGTCTCTGCTTCTTGTGTGATCTGCAAAATGCGTTCTCTCATGTATTCTTTCATAATCACCATTTTAAAATTAAATTTGCTGTTCAAATAGATTTTGCAGCATAAAATTTATCATTATTAATTTCAATAATCTGCCCTCCCCCTATGAGTGCTTTAGCTGTTATGAAGAAAAAGAATCAACAGATCTACAGTGATCTTCCCACAATCTCGTGTTCTACATACTTAATGAGGTTGTTTCTAGCCATTTTCTTCATCTTTTGTTTCTCTGCTTCCTCAAGTTCCATATCCTCATACACATCGAACAGTTCGTCCATGAGTTGGTTCATCTCCCGCTCTGTAGTACAATTACACCATATTCATGATAATAAAACGTAGTGATGTTAAAGTCATTGGAACCATGAAAAGCTTTGACCTAAATTCTACATGAACTTTGGCTACGAAATAACCTCTTGACTTGTAAAAATAGATGAATTGTAGAATATTTAACTTAAAAAAACTTTTTTCAGTTAAAGAAGTTTTATGATAAAGGGATCTCATTAGTTTGGTATAAGAGTTCTTCATTATAATATTTTGTCACTACAGATAAATCAAATTTTTTAATCATACTTAATGCACAGTACCCTAACACATTGGCCTGTGCTTGTATTTTGACAAGCTGATCATGAACTGATCATGAAACTTTAAAACAAAAACAAAAAGATTATGAGCTATGGTATTATTAGCATAATAAAAGATCTTATAATCATAATTTAATGTAAATTTGGATAAGAGAGGTATCCCACTAGAAGTGCATACATACTTGAGACCTGGACGGCACGGTCAGAACGTAAATCCTCCCTGTCCACCTGGGACTTGGCCGCATCCTCCAGGTAGTCGTACTCAGGATCCTCCTCGTCAGCCCCGTCATTGGTATCTTCTGTTTCTGGAACGGACAATGAAAACAAATGAACAGCAAAGTCAAAATCTTAAGTAAAGTATATATTGATTGGATGTTGGCTAAGTATACTGACCACATGATTGACAAGTGAGGTGAGGACACTTACAATGAGGCTTGACCAGTGAATTAAGGATTTGACCAGTTAATAAGAGTAAATGAGGATACTGACCACAAGGGTTACCATTAAAGGGAGGATAATCACAAGGCCTGACTTGTTAAGTTAAGATACTGGCCATAAGGTTCGACCAGTAAAGTGAGGATATTGACAACAGGCTTTGACCAGTAAAACAAGCACAATGACCACAGAGTTAATTTTGACGATTAAAATGACAATGTTGATCACAAGGTTTGGTCAGTGAGATGAGAAAAATGACTGCAGTGGTTCAGCAATGAAGTGAAGATACGGACATAAAAATTTGACAAGCAAGGTGAGAAAGCTCATTATTATATTTCATCAGTTAAGGATACTGACCACAAAGATTTGACCAGTGAAGTACATTGTATAGACACTGACCACAAGGTTTGATCGGTGAAGTGAGAATATTGACCTAACAATTTTATCAGTAAAGTGTGGATATTAACCACAGGGTTTCATCAGGTAAATAAAGATATTGACCAAAATGTTTTACCATTGAAGTATGAATATTGACCACATGGTTTGACAAGTTAAGTATGGATACTGACCATAAGGATTGACCAGTAAAGTATGGATACTGACCACATGGTCTGACCAGTGAAGTATGGATACTAACCACAAGGTTTGACCAGTGAGGTAAGGAAAGTCTGCCAATCATTGTCATCACACTGTGTGTCGTACATGTCTGCTGTGATGTCAGGGGCCACAAATGTAGATTCAAGCTCTGTCAGGGTAGTTTCTGCTAAGGACAGCTTCGATCTTGTTCTCAGGGCAATAGTTTCCTCCTGCCGGATCAATCATTCAAAATTTAATGTAACATATCCAAAATGAATTCAGAAAACTGACAATTTATATTCAGAATTACTGCATACTTTAAAACACTTGTTAATAACATTCCATCTGTACATTATTTTTATTTCCTCAATGTTTGTAAGAGATGCCTGTTCTCTAAACTGTCTTGTTTTGAGATGTTTTTTCTTCTATACCTCTGTTTTGTCTGTTTCTGCCATAGCTTCCTGGTATTTTCTTCCTAACAGGTGTTTCTGGCTTGGAGGTCCCATAGGACTCCACCCCTGTCAACAACAAACACATTCTACAGTAGTACCATAAGATAATTAACAACTATTAGCAAGTACCGTGTCTTTCAAAATAATTTTATTGAAAAACTGTAAGGTAAGCTGTAACTGATGTACTATTTTTATATTTAGCTGAGGAAGGGATGTCAAATACCACATAGTAGTGTAATGATTCATCAAAGTTTGAATTACAATCAATTTATTTTGTTTGTTTCAGTTCTCATTGAGTATATTCTGGATTTCAATTTGATTTCTAGTTAAATATAAACCCTGGCTTTAGAGTCAAATGTAGTACAAATTTTAAGTCTGGTGTTCCAACTTGTTTGTTCCTTTTTGTTTGGCGTGGTTTAGTATAATAACCATTAAAAACTTCAACATTTTTATGACCTAAAGAAAAGGTTTTGTGTTGTTTCTATCTAACTGCTTTGGGTTTTTTTATGTGACAACTAATTCATAGAATCTGCTGAAATAGCTAAAACAATCAAATCGAATACAGAACTGCAATAACAGAAAATCAAATTGAATCTGGATCCATGTGAAATGTTACAATCCCAGTATGCACTACAGAAGTAAAGATACTTACATCCCTGTTAGAGGGGGTGATGCTGAAGTCAGACAGCCGCTCACAGGATCGTGGAGTTTTAGGAGTGGAGGGTGCTGGGGAGCCAGTGTCACTGACTTGGGATGATGTCATACTCTCATTGTCCTCATCACTGACAGGATCAGGCTGCTAAACAAACAAGCACATACAACTACGGTCTATACTTAGGTCGGTAAAACAGGACACAGTCAATCATTTATACTAGAACCTGTATGTAGGTGGGTAAAACAGGACACAGTCAACTATTTATACTAGAGCCTGTATGTAGGTGGGTAAAACAGGACAAAGTCAATTATTTATACTAGAGCCTGCATGTAGGTGGGTAAAACAGGACACAGTCAATTATTTATACTAGAGCCTGTATGTAGGTGGGTAAAACAGGACACAGTCAATTATTTATACTAGAGCCTGTATGTCGGTGGGTAAAACAGGACACAGTCAATTATTTATACTAGAGCCTGTATGTAGGTGTATACAACAGGATACAGAGTCAATTCATTAATAGTAAATCCTACTCTGGGTATAGAGTTGATTCTTTACACTAGAGGCTATACTTAGGTGGGTAAAACAGGGCATCAAGTTGATTCTTTACACTACAGGCTATACTTAGGTGGGTAAAACAGGGCATAGAGTTGATTCTTTACACTAGAGGCTATACTTAGGTGGGTAAAACAGGGCATAGAGTTGATTCTTTACACTACAGGCTATACTTAGGTGGGTAAAACAGGGCATAGAGTTGATTCTTTACACTACAGGCTATACTTAGGTGGGTAAAACTGGGCATCGAGTTGATTCTTTACACTACAGGCTATACTTAGGTGGGTAAAACTGGGCATAGAGTTGATTCTTTACACTACAGGCTATACTTAGGTAGGTAAAGCAGGACATATGTTATAAATGTTTACAAAATTGTTAGCTCTCTGTGACAAATCTACGGACTAGCAGCATGATATCACTTGATAGTCTGAACCACCATGACTAAGCCTCAGAGATTAGGAAGGTTGGTTACCTCTTTAGATGGATCATATTCATCATCCTCCTCCTCATCATCTGAAAAATCCACCTCCAGGAAGCTGGCCCCCGGGGGTTTAGTTTTCTTCAGAGGTGACAGTGGCCAAGGATGCAGCACCTGAATCAGGAGAAAATGAAAAATAAATGTTAAGGCTACAGAAACTGAAACAAATCAGATACCTGTTCATAAAATAGAGAATCTTTGAAATCTTAACTAGTACAACTATAAAATACCATGTGTTCCCTTCTATACATAGATCTGATGTAAAACTGATGTTTTGAATGAAGTTGTTCAGTGATATTTGCATTGTGGTATTATAGACATAGTGGTTCCTTATGTACAGTGTTATGTAATGGAATTAACATAGTTACTGGATGTAAACTGGTGTATAGTACTATATGTTGGCTCTTCACTAATCAAGACAACACATACATTAACATATAGGGTGGTCGTGTGGTGCAGTGGATAGCGCACTTGCCTTTCACCAAGGCGGCCGGGGTGCGATTCCCCGATCAGACATGAAAAGGTTTAGGGTCACCTGTCCGACCACGTGGGTTTTCTCAGGGTTCTCCGGTTTCCTCCCACACTAAGACCACCCGCGCGCTAACATCCGGGCCAACAAGAGTGATTAATATAAGTTGAAATAACTTGTTTCATAATTGTTGTAAAATAAATAACATTTTTTTTTTTACATTAACATATTGGATTTAAACATCATTGTCTGTGCTGATATTTCATCGTGAAAGATGCTGCAAGGTCTTTTTCGTTCCAGTGCTTTTTGGACCAAACTAGTCCTTGACACATGCTTCTCCTGAAGACTCTACTTATATCTCTTTGTAATGTAATGCATTGACATTTTGGTGAAAATGGAAATCGGGACTGGCCTGAAAACATTTTTAAAAATCCGCTGAAGGTTTACTGGATCATTTGTCACTTCTATCACAGTTCCCTCGACCCCAGTAGCCAGAATAAGCACTGCTAATATTTTTGTTCACCTTTGTATTTTCCTGCCTGTAATATCAATTTCTGTTGCAGTTAAACAGTGAGTAAAGAAAAAGACTGAAGTGCCCATGGGGGGAAAATGGAAATATATTATGATGGAAATTTTAAATGTGTCTTGGGATAAGACCGATTCTTTCTTGAGTCCTAAATGATAAACATGTGTGCTGGATGCATTTAGATGTAGATTTGGGTAAATCTCCGACATACAGTAACCACCCAAAGACATCGTCAATGCAGCAATTGTTACGTTAACCACAATTAATCTTTCAACTTACATCCCCCTCTTCTTGTATGATATGCTTGACCTTTGACCTCGTCATCTTGGGTTCATAGTGAGCTTCAACCTTCTCATTCTCTGCAAGCAGGGTGTTCTTTACCATGTTCACCACATGTTCGTTGGTAATGACTTGCTGGATAAGACAAAGTAAGCATAGTAATTAAGTCAGATTGTTACGATGATCTTTCTGTTTACAAATGAAGTTATACTGAAATTACATAATGACCTGTGACGTTTATTTAGTATATTCTCCGACAGACCCAATGCACTAGAAGTTTCATCAGAACTTAGTTTACATTTAACAGAATATAAAACCTTGTTTAATTCCACTTGTAGTACTGATAGTAAAAAGAATGCCACTCAATATTATTATTTGATAAAATTTTGTTTTGGTATTGATACCAAGTGTCCATGATCACCAGTACTAGTGGTCACAGGTTGCAAACAGACACTGTCTAGAGGAAATATGATTGGTCTATTTCATTTGTAAACATTCATATTTACACACAAACCAAAACATTTGTGGACCATAATCCATTAGTCTGTGACAATAAAGAACATAATTTCTTCAATCATTTAGTCATATTATTGAAAATTTCTCTAACAATCAACCATGTACTATAGAGTACCAAATTTTTAGTGCAACCAGGGTTATTAGCCAGCTATTTTGGGAAACGGCCCCAGACCGGAATTGGGAAAATATCATCAGCATTTGGCAAAAATTGAGAAATATCATCAGTGTTCCCACATTTACAGGTTTGGGAAAATATCATAAGTTTGGAAAAATTAAAACCTACAATGTGATTAGCAAAACTTTTTCTCTAGCTGTTTCTCACAGTAAATATAGAGCAATAAATAAACATATAAGCTTTCATTGTTTTAGTTTATTCAATATCAAATTTTTGTTATATATGTATTTTCTATTTTGAATGCTCCTTCATGGACGGTATAATACAAATGTACTTTGCTGCACATAAAACGACTGGAAACTTGTATACACATGCTGTTTAATCCAATTGGGAAAATAAAGACTGAAATTGGGAAAATACAGGGTCATATTTCAAATTGGAATGGGTCCCTGTACCGGACCCTATAAACACCTGACAAAAACGCTGGCAACTGGCAACGAGACATATCTTTGATGAATGATTTTCGTTTCTTTTTTATCAATAGTAGATGTATCCATTCATCTAGATCTAATGAACCATAAAAGACTTGACATTCAATTAAATACTCATGTTGCATCACTATATTTAACATCAACACATTTAGGTCTATACTGACAGTTGCAAATGCCAAGTTTTGACACTGGATATATATAAGAGAAATACAAAACTGTAAGCCTACATGCAAAAGTTTTTTAACATTGGATGCTGTGAGGTTACTTCGGAGCACATTTTCCTCCAGGGCTTCATTTATTGGTGCATCTGTATCAGACTCCTCCAAGATCATCCAGTTATTATCATCATCTGAACTTTCATCCTCATCCTTTGCATCATCCTTGTCATCCAGCATGTTTACTTGGTCCGATACACTCTGAACCTCCAAGCTCTGCCTTGCAACTTTGGGTCGGTTAAGTGTCAGCTTTCTGAAATCATTTGTTTCACATAGAATATGATAAAACAATATTACATTAATTACATCTTCAAATAGAATCAACTTGTACGAGAAAGTGGATTTTGATCTCAAAAATAAGAAATTATTTAAGAAATATTTTTGATCTGGACTAAATGTTTTAAAAATGTTTACATTATGTCTATTGCACCAGGAACTTCCAAACATTTGTCTTCAACTTACACTTTGAGCTTTATGGAATTTTTGTAAATTTTAATTACATGTACCATTGATTTTATTTTTGTTTCTCCCGGCACAAATTTATACACAACTGATTTTTAATTGACACTAAAATTGAGCAACTTGTTACATACCCAGGACTCCTTTTAACCCCTCGTCCTTGAATTTGGGAGAAACGTTTGGCTGGGGATTTGTAGAGTTCCCTTCTTCTCATACCTGAATCACGGCTTTTTTTGGCAATATCCAGTCTGACCTGCTTGTTAGACCTGTGAATGTTGGTGACAAGTTCTCCACTGGCTTCATTCAGGAAGCTTAACTGTTCATTGATAAAAGCTAAGCTCTCATCCGGATCCTCATTCCTCTCAGGTGGTGAAGTAAACATGTCATCAGACTGTGGGGGTGTCGTCATTTTATCCTGGCCTGGTTGGTCAGGTGGTGTTAATTTTGATGATAGTGACTGATTTTTCAAATCTTGATTCTGGTCATATTGGCCTTCATCAATAATTGAGCTACCACCATCATCAGACTTTGAATGTCTGGAATTGTCGTCCTGATTTTCACTCATTTTGATATAAAATACTGCTTATTAATAATACACTAAACAGTACTTGATACAAACCTATCCCCCCAAATTGATATTCCAGTCAAAATCACATTGTTTTATCATATTTCACCACACATGGCTATTCTTCTTCGCCTAGCTTGGACAGATTCCTGCTGCTTGCATTGGAAGGCCTACTTTGTGCTGTATACATCTTGAATCATGTGAGGTTCATATCCGATACTGTACAAATAAACAAGATCACAAATTATAATCACTGTTACTTTCCAAATCAGGTTTTTTCAAAATTAACTACACCAGCAACATTTTTTTCTCCCACCTCAACTGGGACACAATCAGTTATTGTGAATTTTCAGGTATTTTTGGAAATATTTTGAAATTGTTATCTCGAGTCATATTACATGATACACAGATAAATGAAAACTATTGTGAATTGATAGGGTTAAATAATTAGTCTAAATAATTATTTAGTTCTCCGAGAACTGATCAGTATGCACCTGGACAAAATCAAGCAGAAATATTCAATAATAGCAGTTCAGAAATGCTAGAAATTACTTGATTTTTTTTTTAATTTATGATAAATTCTATAAATTTATCTGTTTATTGTTAAGCTAGAATGATTGAACGTAACTTTATATAGAAAATATGGTACCCGTGATTCATTTTTATTATAAAGAGGAGGGCGGATGGGTAAGTTTAAATGAAAAACATCACCTTCGTCCCGGGACCGCTTCGTCCTTCGGCTGCAATCCATTTTCTCATTTAATTTGTTTTAAGTTGCATGAATAAAGGTGCACCTCTACAATTTAAACACAACAATATTAATGCATGGTAAAATTGTTGACTCTACGACTTGTTTAGTAATTATGGCGAAAACATCCCCCGCGTGAATATCACAACAAAAACATTTCAGTCGGAGTCGGTTGTGCCTGCGGAACTAGCGCCATTTTCCTTCAAAACATATGGTTGAAAATATTTCGGAATGCTGTTTTTGTATGAAAACAAACGAAACATATTCGATATTATCGTCAAAGGAAAAAGTATAAACTCAACAGAAACACCTAAATATAACACAGAAAAAATTAAATAATTTACTGCGTCGAAATATTATACAATATGTTACTGCTTACGTCATTTCATAAACGTAGATCTTCTTGTTTATACCTTTGGTCCGTAATCGTAAAATTCGACTTTAAAGCGCATTCGCTGATGTAACACGGGATTAAGGATAAATGACTCGCAGAAATGAATAGTAAACCAAACACAAAATCTTTCACTTTAGAGCTTGGTGAAACTGTGAAATTTCACAATGGGTTCATTATCAATGTCAATATTTTGGTTTTATATGTTTCTGCATAAGGTACTCAAAGTGGAACCCTCTTTTAAATAGAAAATGTTAAAATTACATAGGAGCCCGCCCCTTCATAACTTGTGTTTCAGAAGTGATACGAGATGTATGCTGCTGTTTTAACCTGTTTCAATCCCTTACACATCTAGAGTTATTACTTTGAATAAGTCTACTAATTATTTAGATGATTAATTAACATAATTACATTACAGCATGGGTGTCGAAAAATGGAATATTATCCTGAAAGTATTTTTCTGATTTTTTTTTTGCATCGTCATACTTGGGAAAGAACATGTTCTTTCATGTAGTTCTTTAATGATATATTTATCATCCAGAATGTGAGTTTAATCAGACATTTTGTGAAAATTTTAACGAAAAAAAATATAGGATTTTTCATTTTTTTTTTTTTATTTTTTTTTTTATTTTTTGAAGTTTTTCAACAGTACATTAAACATAACACATCATATTTCAGTCTCACATTCTTAATTTTCACACAAGTTTTTTGTTTGCCTTGACATTTCTT
>JAUMHH010151971.1:5520-19173 GCA_032359455.1 Chlamys rubida | reverse complement strand
ATAGATATGTTTGTAACCAACTATGTTGTAGTTAGATTAAGTAACAGAGAGCAGCCCCTAAGAATGCCAAAAGATAACTAATATAACCTGAACAAGTTACTTTAGACTCAATAATTTTTTGAACTTTCATTTTTGTTTTTGTTGTGTATAAAATGATTGCAGGATGTCATGTCAACAATGCATTGAGCCTGTAGAAAAAGAATTGTTCACCTCCTTGAGACAAGATGGGGAATATCAACCTTCTTGGAAAGATTCTTAAGATGACGAATCTACTTGTCGAACCTTGTGTCTGACAATTTACGCCTGGAGTTAAAATTCCTCTATCTCATCCCAAATGAAAGATTCTAATCTTCACCTTGGAAAACTCATAAAACCCAGAAATCTCAGCCCTTTTCTTAGAGTTGTTGAGACAAGAAATGGTCAATATTTTCAATAATGACTATACCCAGCAGTCCCTTAGGGTTGCCAAGACAACAATTGTCAACATTTTCAATAACATCACTATGACTTCACTGATTTCACTTATTTAGTTGGAAAATTCACGTAACTTTCCTTCTGTAACTAAGAATGTGAAAGGTTCGTCACAAATACATTGTGGACTAATTTAATAGCAAAGGAAAATAAAGTTCAAGGCTAGAAAATAAGCCCCATAGTCTGAGACTAGTGAAATCTCCAGATAAACTAGTGGCTCTAAAATTTGATATAACTAATAACATGTTGAATGATATTTGGTTTGTGGACTACTAAAATTGGAAACAACTAGTCCAACTGACTACTGGTTTTGCAAATTAATTTCTAGTCCTGTAAATAAAGGAAACAGTTAAAAATCTTCATGTCCAGAAATTTCTTAAAGAGGAAGGGATATACCATTCCATTTAAAGATCTTTAGTAGATCTTTTGTTTATTGGTACAACATTTCACCAGGTTTGGCCCTACCAATCTGACTTCCTGGCGGTTCACAGACCCAAACTGCTATTGAACTGGTATCAATTTTAGGGTGAATTTAGTCAACTGTGGTTGAAATGACTCCTACTTTATGACAAGGTGATCTGTATCATATCCCTGTATACTAAAGTAAGCTTCACTTCGTGTCACACAGACAGACAACAACAGCATTACTGCATACATTTCTTCCTCTCTAGATTTTTCTCCATTTGGAATATGACATTTACAATAACTATATTAAATATAAAAGATATTAAGTATAAATTACGGTGCAATTATAGAATTTACGACTACAACATTTACACAAATTTTGATCCCCCTTGCCCTACTGATAATTCTTACAAGATTTTATCAAATTTGGTTTTGGATTTTTCAAAGAAGCCAGAAGATAAATTGTAAATGTAACATGGATGACATCTGAGGTAGACAGATCACCATATGTCAGTTTAACCAAGGCAATGTAAGGAGAGACAATAGTCTCTGACCCTCCCCCCACAGGGATCCAACACAGGGCATAATCTAGTAATCCTCCAAATCACATTACCAGGTACAGAAAACTCCAATTCTTCTAGATGTCTGGATCGAGTCACCAAGAAATCTTTTTCAAAACTATCTTGGTATCAAATTCAAATAAGAATTAAAGTATGATGTCTTAATCACAATGTATTTTTGAAATCTGCAGGACCTTTGTTGTTGATTTCTATCAAGTAAATGCCTAAGTATAAAACACAAGGGGATCAACACAGGTATGATATTGTCTGAGTGTGTTTTACTGATAGACTCTGACCTAACAACCTTACACCAAAAACACAGGTATGATACTGACCGTGTTACTGACCCTGTCAACATTACACCAAAACACAGGTATGATATTAACCGTGTTACTGACCCTAACAACCTTACACCAAAAACACAGGTATGATATTAACCGTGTTACTGACCCTGTCAACATTACACCAAAACACAGATATTGACCCTGTCAACTGTACACAATGTAATAGAGTCTAATATATATTTGTATGTCTTGTGTGGACTGTCACTTGTACCAATGTCTCAGCTACCCTTCTTTCCAAACAATTGCACCAGGAGAGAGTTGATCTTTTGCCTGCATCTTAAGTATTGTTAAGCCCTATTAAACATTTAGTTGATTTTCACTTTTCCCCATCCATGTTACAGCCACACATTGGTTAGCCTGCATCCTATCTTGTAACCCTGTACTCCTCAAACCCATCAGTTAAATACAGAGATGTTTTAAACTTTGTAATCATAACTAAAATTCACCAATTTTATGTCATTTTGTTTCTGATTCACTGTTTGAAATTTGAGTGATGTGTTTTGCTCCCAGCCTACAGTCCATCTGATCCTTTGTACAAAGCTGCTGATAATTCTTCCAATTTAGTTGTACCCTACAGCTCAGAACTGCAGGGTAAGATCTAGTTTGAAGTTAAATATCTCCACAGATCTAGCTGCTGGTGAGATCACCTTCCTGTGTCTCTGTGGGCATATGAACACCTTGAAACCAGTTTATGATCTCCCAGATTTAAACACACACAGGTTTCAATGCACTTTTAGGCTCTTATCAAGCACAATGGATTTTATGAATTCAAATTTCAAATGATTTATGGCTATCATGGTTTCAATTGAAATCAAATTTCTTTGAAACCATGTTACCCATGTATTTGATAGTTCTGCTATCTCATTGTAGTTTCCTCACAGAACAAATATGGCCATCTAAATTCTATCTCTTCATCCATGTACGAGTCCCAATTTTGTTACAGAATGCTGAATCTTGTAAACTCTTTAATAGCCACTCCCAACGGGTCTAAATGTAACAATCAGGGTCAACAGAAGGCTTGGAATAGAAACACACTGCTAGTAATGTAATCATAAATAGATGTACCATATATTACAATGCTGCATAAAAAAACATTGATGGTATGACCCCCAAACTCTTACAGAATAGTGAGACAACAAACTTAGTGGATGGTGAATACTGATGAGGCTTCAGAATCATTTTTAAGATCCCTGTCGCATTGCACTGTGTTTTTTTCCTCTCATATATACAGTAGCCCCATCCCCTTAATTTTGCTTTGGAGAGAATATAGTTGTAGCAGAGTTGTGCCAAGACACTTCTGTTAACCTGGTAGCTAGCTCGATCTGTTAAAGTGATAGCATAGCAATCTGAGATCCTCAGTTGAATTCCAGTCCAACCTCACTGAATATTTCATATCTAATATTTCATCTTTACTTCATAAAAGTTCTGCAAGGAAATATTTCCTTTTTTAGAAATGATTTATCAAAGCAATTAATTATATCATGCCGAAAAAAAGCCAGTTTCCAGTCACAGATTTTGTTAGTGATACGGGGCTCCTAAATATCAGACATCATGTATGTCAACAGAATATAAAGACTTTTGTAACATCTTTGTTATTTCCAACTGAAATAAATATCTTGAAAAGCTAAATTTAAAATATTTGTAACAAACAAACTAGCAACATGATGTACTTTTTTATCATTTGTATTGATGCGTAGATATTGAACACATCTATTTTAGCTTATTTCATCTATTTTACCATTGACATGTATTTATTTAGCACTTCACATTGAACCGTGTTGATTTACATTTCTATTTACATGAACTCGTTGAACTTCTGCTCTGCCAGAGATTCCAACAATACACTTATCACCATCTATGTACAGTTGATATATACAATACACTGATCATCATCAATGTACAGTCGATATATACAAACAGCTTCCAGAGATTCCAACAATACACTGATCATCATCTATGTACAGTTGATATATACAAACAAGCTTCAATCACACCTACTCCTGAATATGTCCCAATATCACGCCTGTTGCTGAATGAACAGGCTCTCTGAGCAAATACACACCATTTATATACCTTTTTATGTGTAGAGTTTATTGTGGACTGAATAATGTTATGACACACATTTGATCTGCCCGAAGCTCTTCCCTGACACGAGCAATGAGTGCGGCAGACTCGTAATCCAATTTGATAAAGTCTGATATCCTAAATAATCCAGTGTTAGAGGCAGTCCGAAAGTCTTTGTACCTTTAATCAAATACACAACTACATCTGGAAATGGGACTGACACTTCAATGATATATCAAATCTATACATAACAGTTACAGCTATCAACTTCATCAAATTATCTCCCCTTGGGGCCTGGAATGTCGCTAACTGTTAGTAGTGATGTTTTTGAAGTAATCCCCGGTGTTCCCCGAGGATCGTGTGTTCCGTGCGTGTTGTATATCATCTTGTACAATGGTAATTGGTGAAGTAAGTTGTCAAATATCACCCAGAACGTACCAGATTTAACAATTGATAACACGTCACGCAGCATTTCTACTTTCAAAAGGATAATTCGATAGACATTCATCCCATTTAAAGGCTGGAGACGTTCTTTACAGAATTTATTCATCATTAAACTGAATTCAAAAGGGAAGAAATTTCATGGATATGAAGCTGCATACTGCCCCTGTAAAACAAATGGTCATAAACTGCATAACATTTATCAATTACAGACTTTCATCGAAGTGTGGTCATATAATAATAGGACCTGAGAAAGAGGTATTGACCACGAGGAGTTATTGACCACGAGGAGTTCGAGCATTTTGATGTTACAATTGTTATTGAAATAACATCATTAAGTAAAAATTGACCTGATGTTTCTAGAAATAGTAACACCGAGTTATTTTCAAAAATTATCAACCTCCATGTGATTGTGATTCAACCAATGAGGATGTAGGAAAAAATAGAATTGCGATATATATCGTCAAAAATAATACACATCTGTATTACATCATTTTTATATGATTTTTATATGTTTTTGGTTTCATATGACATTGTTGGAATTATTTTAATAAAAAAGAAAAAGACAAGCATTCAGAAGACCTCGACAAAGTCATTGATATGCTTAAATATATAATAGATTTAATCAATCTTGATTTTTACTATCAAAATGTATAGTGGTATATAATGTATACACTCTGTTACAGTGCTACACAAATGTTATAAAAGAAATCTAATTTTGCCTCAAACTTGATTACAATAATATTTATCCTAAGCTGATACTAAGAACTCTGTGTACATTGATAACAAGCAATCTCCCTGACAATACCAATGAGGGTATAAATAAGAATAGTTCCCCCACCACTTTGGACTTTCTCCAAGCCTATTCTATCTTTGTTGGCCAGCCTTGTCAAAACAGACAATAAATATGTGCTCATTGTCAGCTCCTTGCCTGTATTTACTTACTGGTGAAGTATCATCTAATCTATCTGATACCCACAGTTTCTCTCAGGCCCATGTAACCACCTACTCACCAAGTCCATAACAAATATATCAGTTTTCAAATCATGCTATGTTTTATCATTCAGCAAGATGGAGCGTAATAATCATCCTGAGAAAAGCGCTGCATCTTTCTGAGAGCCTTATAAATGACATTATAATTGAACTTATATCATCAAGGGAATATTAAATCTGCTATCTGAAACAGTAGCCACAAGTCCATACACTGAATAGGAAATAATATATGACCACATCTGGGTCAACCAGAGTTAAAGCATCATGGACCTTATCTGATAAATTCATTTGTAAATTCTAGAATTAGTTATAAAATGTTGTCGATGAAGTGAATGAAATATTATGCTAGAATCAACAATATTTGAACCAATTCCTACGGTGCTTGGTGCTAGTGAGTTGAATCACGATTCTAGACTTTATGGTCTTTTGATGATGTGGTTTTAAGTTTTAAACGTATTAGACGTCTGTGATAATGAGAGTAGGTCAAGGTCATATATGTGACAAACAGTTTATAGCACTCCATCCCTCGTGATTTTACAGTAACCAGCCAAAAATATTATGACCCTAGGATTTTTAGTTCTTAAGAAGAAGCTTTTTAAAGAAAAAAATTGCGGGCAGATGATGAATGCCATATCATATCATAAGTTCTCATAACTCTTTGTGCCAGATGGGGTTATAAAAATGTCCACTAAATTTACAATAGAAATGATTTGATTTTGACAATCACACTGACCAAATGACAGTATATACACACATATTTGTGTGAGTGATGCCTTTATATCAACGTTTTATCAACATAATTTTGAATTGGTGAGGATAAATTTTTATTAAAACGAGAAAACCCCCCAGAACCAGCACTTAAATACCGCACCTTTGGATTGATTTGAAGGGAATAGATAATAGAACGGGATTACTTCAGCTGTAACAATAGACTAATGGGTATTTCACAGACACACATACAGCTAGAATAGGAAAGTTCTTCAAAAGCACAATAAAAATCTGCATAGAGTGTCCTTGGATACACTATACAAATACATAATGGAAACGTAGGAGGGCTGTTATCCTTGGAATGGTTTATACAATCAGCATCACGTTTGATATCACTGTAGTGGTACACAAAAACTGTTTTACGACAACACATTCTCATAGATTTATTCAAAGATAACAAATTTGCTATCATTAAAACAGAACTTGATAACAAACAGCCACAGAAATATTCTCTCTTACTGTCAAACATTCCTTTATAATCTCTTACTGTCAAACATTCTTAATACATTCCAGTGATATGGACACTCACTGGTTTAGCATTGACAAAATTAACCTTTAGACGAAAACGGAAGCGCTTCGATATTCACTGATGCATAATCCAAACATCAAAGTAGCATTACGGAGCTGTTTTGGTAACAGGCAGTTGTAATAATTAGTGGCTGATCAATGCGCTAGAATAACAAAACAGCTGGAGGCTTTTAGAGGGATGTCTTCATACCCACACGTCATCCTAATCTCAAATCAACCTACCCCATCAGTTACCGTAGTTACCATAGTGTGTCCATGATAATCCCACGCTCTGTTAGCAGACACTTTCCTCCTCCATCTACTCCCTGATTATACTTAAGGGTGTATGTTATCTCCATTAAATACATTATACCTATAACTTGTGTTGGGTTATCTCCCTTATGCATCATACCTGTGATCTGTGTAAGTTATCTCCCTTATATATTATACATGTGATCTGTGTAAGAGTTATCTCCCTTATACATCATACATGTGATCTGTGTAAGTTATCTCCCTTAAACATCATACCCGTGATCTGTGTAAGAGTTATCTCCCTTATATATTATATGTGTGATCTGCGTAAGTTATCTCCCTTATATATTATATGTGTGATCTGTGTAAGAGTTATCTCACTTATACATCATACCTGTGATCTGTGTAAGAGTTATCTCCCTTATATATTATATGTGTGGTCTGTTTTAATTTTCCTTATATAAATCATACTTCAACTTGTGATCTGTGTAAGATTATCTCCATTATATTCCATATCTGTTACCTCTGTATTTAGAGTTATTTCCCTTATATATTATACCTGTGGTCTGTGTTAAAGTTACATCTCTTACCTGTGATTTATGTTTATCTCCCTTACATACTTTATATCAGTAACTTCTGTCAAGTTATCTATTATCAAAAGTTAACTTATTATCTTTAATATATAATTCAGAATGATCTGAGTGTTGTAAATAAATTACTTCTCATACACCAGCATCAATAAATTAATTAACATCATGTCATCATTCATCAAGACATTTAATTACAAAAGAGAAGCAATTGTCACCATAAGGTACAGCATATCTCTGTAAGATATAAAGTCAGATCTCAGGTAAGAAGCTATTTCTGTAGTATATATATTTATGTGACAAATTCAGATATAATTCAGTTTGTACTTTCGATCACATTATATAGAACTAAGAAGTGCCCTGATCTGATGTACATTGTTTGTGAGTATTAAGATAACTTAGAGATGAAGGTACCAGCATGACATGTACATGATATCAGGCAATACCTAGGAAATGTGTGAAAATGTAATATTTTTTGTTTGACCCAACAGACAAACATGTTTGAAAAAGTATTTGTACCCTTGTTAAAACAATACCAGAGTAGTCTCCCTTGTAACTACCATTACTCACCCCATCCAAATAGGTAAGTAATTATGCGGGAAAATGATGGCCTGGGTTCACTGTGTGTGATAAATAGACAGTGGAATAGGTAACGGATACCGGCAAAAGCAGCAGAGGAATTAAACACAAACGACAAAAACAGAACAACGAAAAGGAGAAATAGAACCTATATGCAACATGGAAGATAAATGATAGAGTGATAAATAGGATACGATGTAATTTGGGTGTATTTGATTGATGTGAGGACCTTGACATAAACATTTATACGATCAGAGAAAGAAATAAGATACGAGGTTCCATTAAACAAGCCTGTGAAGGACATGGCGGTCTTTGTAATCTTTTGTTTGATTGTTTCAAGATCAGATTCCAAGGTCAATAATTGTATTCCATTGACAGTTGATTTAGGTGATTGATATATTAAGGTTTGATGGTCATCATAAATATGAAACAAAACCAAAACCAAGTGTGCAGTACTCCGCGTATATTATATTTCACATCCAGTAAAAACCAACACCACCACAAACACTAGAAGGTTATGAGGATCTCGGGGACTTGTAAACAGCTCAAAGAACAGAATGTAAACCAAAATCAGCAAATACAAATACTTATTTCAGGAAGAGAAATAATAAAGGGTCATAGAGTGGATGGGGAAGAGTTGTAAATGGTAGTGTTTAATTGGTGATGAATGGTATATGGGTATAGTAACTTAGGACTGTCTTACTCCGACACCTAACAAACTACCATCATCACTTACAGGACCAGCTAACACCCCCTGGCTCCATACAAAACCACACGCCTCCAATGTTCCGTTACAAGTCTCTGCCCTTTGCCATTTTGGTGGGACACTTTTCATTTTTTCTACGCCATGCTCTTAATCGCGTTGATTAGCAATGACCTTCAAGGTGTACGTAAGATTTGCAAACATGATGATTATAGTATTTTTTCTGAAATTTCAATGGCTGTTTCTAAATAATTGTGTTTTGTGGTTCTTTTTTTAGCAACACGTTACTTCAACATTGAACATAAACAGCATAAATGCAACTATGTGTAGGTTGTTCATTTTCATTGTTAAACCATTTTAAGGTCGTTTAAGTTCCATGTTGAAACAAAGTAGATATACGTGAAAGTTATTCATGCTTTGTGTGGTATAAACTACACGAGCGTCGTTCCTGCTTTGTTTGGGGACTATATATGTCATGGTAGTTCTCCAGGACTAAATTCTATAATATTATGAAAAATTTTGCTGCAACTGTTTAAAACACTAATTTTTCAGAAGGACACATCTAGATAAAATCCATAGATCGCTATAGTATAGCTATTCTGAGTCATGACATCATCACGCAATGATAAGGGTTGGTTATGGTAACGGAAATAGGACGACATTAATACGTGTCCTCCATGTTAATGAAGTAATGAGAAGATGACCCAATCAGTGATCTAGCAACACCCACGTCTAAATGGGAGAAATATCACGTTTCAAATGATCGTGTAATCACATGTCAGTGATGACGGAGTGTCGCACAACAGAGTACGGTTTATGTTCTATGGGTCTCCGTGTTATATTGGTGTCGTACGACAGCACCACAGTTTGGCACAAGTCTCTACAGATGCCGCTAATAAATCCATGTGCACGGAATTGACTTAGTGGGCTTCCGTGACACTTTTGGTACGAAAAATTAGCCAATAATGCAAATGTCAAAAATTCATCATTAAAAATAATCAGGAAAATATGTGGTATGTTTGGTAATTAATCTGAGCAGCCAATTTGGCATTTACCACAAAGGTTGTCGCCTGATTACCAAAGGCAGACTCCTAATTAGACGAGTATTGTCGTTAATATGAAGATTCAACAAGTCTTCTGAACGAGCAGTAAGCATCTCACTTCATCTATTGGTCCCTCATTATAGCATGCCACTCCCTACAGATACGTTTATATAATAGGGATATTTTTATTCAAACATGTCAGCATTTCTATACATTCGTACCTCTTAATATGTAATTAAGTAATGTGTACTTGTAGTAAATGGGGAAGTAATGACATCCTTCAGAGCAAAAACAGGTCACAGTGTTACAGGATATGTATTAATGCATGTTGTAAATTAGGAGGGCATTGCACTTAATTTGCTGTAATTTCTAAGAATTTTGATTTTCTCCTCAATTACCAAACTATATTGGGAAAATCCTACTTATATAATACACATACAAAACATGTAATCATAACTTAGAACCCTGTCACTTCCCAACATCTCAAACAAAAATCTACAGTTTTTTATTACAGCAATTTAACCTTAATATTTAACTCATTCACTGTACTGGCTTTTTTAAAGGTTTCTGCAAATGTAAGAAACACATAAAACTTTGGTTATGAAATGAAGGTTAACATTGCTGTTTAAAATGTAATAGAAGAAATAGTACAAATCGCACATAATATATAATTAGAAATCACAGGTATAATATCTATTTAACTAAGTATGAAGTATAATATATTTAAAACCTTAAGGATCCCTGTCCCACTCCACAGTGTTTTTCCTATTTACAGTTACTTCCCCTTGATTTTGTTTCAGATATAACTGTGGGACAGTTGTATAACAGGAAGGTTCAAATCCTGGTTTAGTCCTGCTCACGTTTTACATTTATAACACTGTTATTGATTATAGTTTGTTAATTTGATCTCTATATTATTTTGTCATATACTTTTTTTCTGTTCAGAAACGATATATAAAATCTGTAGTCATGCCCAAAAAAAACCCAGTTTCCAATTTGTAGTTACAGTTTATTGCAGGTATGGGGATCCTATCTCTTTACCTGGATTAGGATATCAAACTTAATTCACACGGACAGACTCTTTGTACGTCAGATTAGTTAGCCACAGGCTTGGTGAAATTTTAACATGTTACACTTTGGAAAAGAATTCACCAGTATAAAAATTACACTTTGGAAAAGAATTCACCAGTATAAAAATGTATCCGTATTAAAGCGGTAATGTGAAGGAGCATGGGTAACAAGCTTCAATGTCTAATCTGTTCTAACCAAAATGTTTGCTGAAGCATAATCTGAAATTTTTACTGTCAGCACCTGAATTTGTAATTAAAATCTGCCATCTTTGAATGACAATATCTAATTTCCCTCAGGCATTGTGAACAACACAAATTGGCACCAATAATTCGTCTGGAGGGCTTTACTGACAGATTTAGCTAGAGATGGCCAGTAACATGATGTTACCACTGAGGAAATACAAGGACCCATAAACATGCAAATCTTTTCTCCATTTAAAACATGCACATGCTCTCAGTGAGTGGTTTGGTCTCCTTACTGTATGATCCAGTGTATTTTGCTAGCTTTCTCTTTCCCTTTCAAACAGATCCCTCCCCCAAATTTTCCTATTAAACAGATCCCTCCCCAAATGTTCCTATTAAACAGATCCCTCCCCCAAATTTTCCTATTAAACAGATCCATCCCCCAAATGTTCCTATTAAACAGATCCATCCCCCAAATGTTCCTATTAAACAGGTCCCTCCCCAAATGTTCCTATTAAACAGATCCCTCCCCAAATGTTCCTATTAAACAGATCCATCCCCCAAATGTTCCTATTAAACAGATCCCTCCCCCAAATGTTCCTATTAAACAGATCCCTCCCCCAAATGTTCCTATTGTGCTGTTTCCCCTACCACATCTTCATACAGTGCAGTTGTCACTCGTTACTGTACTGTTCATATTTTGCTGTCCATTCCCCAAGGGTTTCAAGATTTCAAGTTCTATGTATCCAACACAATGTAGGTGTATAACTTGAGTACATTTCATATGGTACCCCATTACCTTTAGCTGACTATTCTCATTTTTTCAAGAAAGTAGCCGATGAAATATCTGTAGAAGGCGGGTATTTTTACCAGATTTTGGCTATAAATGAAACCCCTGCATTCTTTACATATTGTACTGTCCCTCTCCCAACATGTAAATATTGTGATCCAAGGGTTTATGGTTCTTATGAACAAGTTTTTTAATGCTAGACAGATGATGGAAGAGACATCATTGCAAAATCTCATTATAGGCACTAAATTTGTGCGTGGGGAGCTAAAAAATTAGTTCTGATTTTTAGTAATGATTTTCAATTTTCAGTTAAAATATTGATTTGAATCCAAATATCTACACACTTTAAAATTCAATTTATTTTTACTCGAGTCAAGTGACTTTGTCCTCAGAAATATTTGGAATCATAGTTCCTATCAGAATCATGCCGGTCTACATACCCACATAGTCAAAAAGTACAGCAGACAAATTAATCAGCTAAGGTCAAGGTCATTAATATCATCCCTTCAAGTGCAAGTGAATTAACTCAGCTTCTGTCAACATTGGTGTATGAGACTTAATTAAACTTTAATGATTAGAACTGTTGGACATAGCTATAATTGATGTGTTGTGCTATCAATTTCACAAATTAGATACAAGTACACACCATAGTGAATGTGTGTAAGTCGTTCAGTTTCACACCATCATAGCTCTACAGAATGTGCAATTCAAACTGCTCTTGTACATTTACAGCAACATTAAAGTTCTATCCTTATTCTCCATGTGTTTTGTTTAGATTGATGATACATGTTAGTTTGGTTTGTTTGTACTTTATGTCCTAGTATTAACATCACTGACCATTTAAGGAAGAGCCAGGTTTTGATGTTGGAGGAAACTGGAGTACCTGAAGAAAAACCACCAACCTGCTACTAGTACTTGGCAACTCTCAGCCCTACTTAAGCCCTGAACCCCTGACCAAGTGGTTGACGGTAAGACCACTCAGCCACCGTGGCCCCCGATATATTTTAAACCAAGTATTTTACCAAACAGCTGAACAGACAGTTTACTGGAAAAATATCATGTTTTCATCTGGAGACTAAACCATGATCAGAAACTATAGCGTTACACAATTTCCATGAAAATTTGAATTTGATGTTAGAACATCATCCCTGATTATACTCCAACAGTTGAGACCAGAGTTTCTGCCTGGAAAACATTACTGTGAAGTAGTGCCTGGTGTGACGTGCTGTGATAACATTTACACTTGTAGGTTTATTTAGAGTCTATACAACATAGATATGAATATTGACCTTTGCCCTACCAATAGTTATAATATCTAACAGATGACATTTACCTAATACAGTGACCTTATTAATTACAATCGTGGCAATCTGAGGTCGCCCAGTGTAGGCATCAGTTTGTGTGATGTTTGTATAATACAGGTACAGGCATCACATTTTATACCATTTTTATCAGGAAAACATAATGTTTTACAGTGAAAATTAAGTTGGTTTTCTCTTTAGATTGTTTTCCGTAATTTTTGTACTGTGACAAATAACATTTTGTTACTTTGAAACTAGGCCAATAAATTACAGAGCAGGGCTTAGATTGAAAATTGATGTCACAATTATATGTTTGGAATAGTGACATCGCAATACATCATGCCCTAAATTGTCCCAACACATTTTGGTGGGAGATACATTGAATCCAAGTTTTCATCAAGAAAAATTTAAACATATTTTCCTTACTTTTAACTCCTGATATGCACTCGTGAAAAAATTAAAAATAGGCCACCCAACTCATGGAATATAACTGCATAAAATAAACCAAGTATAATCTCTATATACCACCATTAACCTCTATATACCACCATTAACCTCTATATACCACCATTAACCTCTATATATACCACCA